>OX596008.2:21374629-21628404 GCA_951394115.2 Drosophila phalerata
GACGAGTGGGTTAAAAGTATGAGCTAACTACAAGCTGCATAAGCAGCTTATGCCATTAGTTTTGAATCAGAGAAGAACAGAGAGAGAGAGAGAGAGAGAGAGAGAGAGAGAGAGAGAGATACAGAGAGAAAAAGAAAGAGAACAAGTCTAGCCATCATGCCGAGAGATTATGGGTTGAGCTATTTTTTTGTGGCATCTACATTTATGCAGCAGTAGCTTTAACTGTGTTCGTGTAACTACATAATTCAGAATCTGTTTGACATATCATAATTTATGAAAATTAAAATATCGAAAGATTTTACTTAGAATAGCCAAACTTGGAATTAAAAAAAAGGATAGCAAAAGTAGGAAGCCTAATTCTGGAAATACATATTAGGATATTATAAGGGAAATGAAAAATTGGAGAAGACAAAAAAATATTTTATTAATTATTGATAATATTTCTTCTTTTGTTTATTACTAATAAAATACTTTTTTCCAATTTTTATATTATACTATATTATATTCATATTTATTTTATTTGCATCCTTATTTTGATTTCTCTAAGATTTTGCAAAAAAATCAGAGTTCGCTAGAAGTTACCAAGTGAAAATCTATTCGATAAGTATGAAATTCTCTTCAGCAGTTGTTTACAATAAATAAATTAATTTATGAAGCTCAAGACAAAACGAAAAAACAAAACTAAAGCAAATGTGGAGCATTAATCCATCATTCATTCCCATGCTCAAGCATTTTCATCAAAGTGTGAAAACAAATTGAGTGCAAGCAATTTGGCATATTGCTCATACGCCGTGTGTGCATGTACTTGCCGTCTCATTAGCGTTTGTTTCTCTCAGCGGCACTTAATTTAAATAAATGAACAGAGAGAGCTTTTGAAGTAGTAAGCTCCTTCTCATTCCGCATTTAAACAACCTTCATTTCACTTTGTTCTGGCACTCAAAAGCCGTCAATTTTAATTAAGTTAATTGAGAGCATTGTGGGAATTTTCAATACACAGAGCAACACATAATGTTGCAACAAGTTATTATTATATTATTATCCAAGCTACATAACTAATAACTTTAATTCATGTATATCATTATTTACTCAAAGCTGGCTATAACTTTATTAATAAAACCACCCGAAGTTACAACATGTTGACCAAGTCTTTTGTCAAAGTTATGAACGTTTCTAATAAATATGAACATATACACATATATGGATATTTGGATACAAAGTTTGCCTGCCTGAGACTTTGTCTGTCGCTCAAAATTAGTTTCTTTTATAATTAACTTGGGGGATGTAAGGCATGAGATAAACCAAATATTTGGTTGATTCCCTGTGTGCACATTTTGGGTCTACGCGGTTGCCCACACTCTCAGCTCTCAGCTCTCAGTTCTCGGTTGTCAGTTGTCAGTTGAGCAATAATGCTAGACAATTGTTAAAGTAACAATATAAGTCAAAGCCAGACAAACAACTGGCAAAGTCAAATTCAAAGTAAAACCGAACAAACATATTTTTGGCTGGCATTTAAGTTAATTTAATGAAAATTATTATTATATTTTCTGAATACATATATTTCGATTTTTAGAATCATAATGAAATTACTATATTTTGAAAATATAAATATCTATGCAAATAACTCCTTAATATTGGTCAAATGTATTCACAAATGTATTTAGCCTTATTTATGTGGCATTTATTTTAATGTTTTACGTGCCACATACGAAAACGAATATGTGGCAAATTGAACGGAACGACTCATTAAATGCAGAGCAAATAGTCATGGCTATAAATGCTTAGGTCAGAGGTCGACGAACGTGCCTAATTGCCTGAATTGAACCTAAACTGGGCCTGAACTCGGTCTTGTCGTGTTGACTTAAACAAATGCGTTTCGGGTTTCATGTGTCGCAAACAATTAATTTTTCAATTTCAGCTAAAATGTTGGCAAATAAATTAAATCTCCCCTGTATATACGTATTCCATCTCAACTATACAATTATCGTGACTGAAGGATCGCATTGCACTGTGCAATTTTATCTTTTGACAAAGTTTTATGCAAGTTTGCTTCACATCTCTATGTTCTTTTTTCGGTTTTTTGCTCGCGTTCTCTCGCCAAAATTAATTTAATTAGTTTTCATTTATCCAGAGTACACGCTTCATTACATAATTTAACAATTCATTGCATTTCGACAGTCGACACTCGTTCTCGTCGCGGTAATTGAAAAGCTCGACACGTCGACTAAATCCTTCTACTTTAACTAACTGATGTACCTTGTGTGCTCTTCCCATTTCCAGTTCCATTCCCCTCTCTTCACTCATTTGCTTGCCTTGTTTTTACCGCCGCCAGACAATTGTTGATGGTCGCTGTAATTATCATTAAATGCCAGAATTAAGCTTTAGATTGCTTTTCTTTATCTTTATCAAAATAGTGAAAGCGTGCCATTTAGCTGAACGGAAATAAAACAAAAAGATATTCGACAAACACAAATGCTGGTGATTTAAGTGCATCCATTTAATATCACTTGATTTTTCAGTTCTCATTCTTTCTTAGTTCTCTATTTTGCGGTCTCAATTATTTTAGTTGCATCTGAATTACTTTGATTTAATTTACTCTCCTTGCAAGTTAAGTTAGTTTGAGTTTATTTAAGTGATTCAAGCTATTGTTACTTGGTACTATATAGATAGCTATATTTTAATACATAAAGATATCTTACAAATAAAGTAAATCATTAAGACAAATTTGTTCCCCTATTTCTTAAAGTAGTCTTAGGGCCGGTTTGTCTATGTACGATATACCAGATATTTAAAAAAATTAAAATGTATAGAATTGAATTTATCTATTTTATAAAATTTAAGGAGACATTGAAGAACCGGCCCTGATTTTAATAGTAAATAAAGATATCGAAATTTGAGTAGCCATGCTGCATATAGAAAAAACAGGATTTTTATAATTTGACACGCATTTTCTTCATTTCTAGTCAAAATAATCAAAAGATAAAAACAAGCAAATTATTTTCGGAACTTAAGCTTATAAGCCATCAGATCCGAACTTAAGTTAAGCTAAGGAATAATACGAAACACCCAAAGAATTTTATTATGTAAACAAACCGACGACCAATTTGTTGATGTTCTTTCCGAGCCATTTGCGAACGTAGCATAAAAGCAATAAATCAAATATATATATTGGTCCACGCTTTGTTGTCTGACGTGAAAGACAAGGAAAGAAGTGGAAATTGCCAAAAACTTTGGTTTCTAAGCAAACAGCTAAGTGGTCGATAAGGAGAGAGGGAATATGTGGGGATTTTTATTCACAGGATAATAAAAATCAATTTACGCACTTGTGCCAAAAAAAAAAGATAAAATAAAATCAACATTGTGTTGTTGTCGATTTGGCTTTGTCTTCTCAATAATCGAACATAATGGAGGCCCTTCAGGGCAGTCTGTCAGTCACAGCGGTGTACTCTGAACACGTACAGTGAGCACTTTAAGACGAGACTTTAGTATACTATAATGGCTGTGAAAGATTTACGCTACTCGAGTCAATTTCTTAATTAGTAACACTTTAGGATAATCTTAGGAGTTCCTAATAATTATTGTTTATCCCTAAATTAGGCATGTAATTCTATTTTACGGCAAACAACATCAACGCAATCAAATCAAGTAGTAAAAAAAAGGAGAAAACTTGAATAAACGAAAACTGCAATTGTCCCTTTTATGGTATGGTTTTATTCCTTCCTCTTCCTGCACTGCAATCCTTGCATTGTGCACTCTCGTCCCGCTGTGAGAATAAAAATCTGTACTTCCGAAGCAGATAGTTTTGTTAAACAACCCAGAAAGCAAAAATTCCTTCAATTGTTCGCTTTCATTATGCATTTCTTTTCTTCTCTCCTTACCCTTTGACTACATCTCTCTCTCTCTCTCTCTCTCTCTCTCTCTCTGCCTTTAGCTTAGCCTCATTTGCAGACTTATTCTATAGCTGGAGCTTATTTCCCATTCGCTTGAGGGGCCATCGTATGTTCTACTTGAATGCAAAGGCGATGACGATGTTCCTATTCGTATTTTAAATCCCCACTTGAAACAGGGACAACAGGCCATTCACTGCACACCCATTATATACGTGTAGTATGTACTATATGCACTCCATTCATCCTTTCATCTAGCACTTGCACTTACTTTAAAAGTCTCGGACCAATCTGATGCATATATCAACTAAAAGTTGACTCTTTGTGAGACTTCTGAGACTTTGATGCCACATAACGAACTACTTATTCCAGTTATTACTAAACGTTTCTAAAACAAGAAAGAATTAAGATATTGTCCGGATTTTATAGAAATGAAATACCTTGCAACAAGCATTAATTGAACTGAAAAAAGAAACCGAATTTAAGAGCATTTCTCATACACTTTGTGTTGCATTATTGTTTTTCCCGTGAGTGAAATGAGAAGAGAAAAGTTGAAAAATGTTTGAAATTGAATCAGAAAATAAGGTGCAAGCAGGGGGAGGAAATTAGCCTTGATGCAGCAAAGTAAATGGAAAATTTTGTACGAAAATTGAAAATTTATTGGCAAAAGAAAAGTCGTTAGGAGTTTCCCCCTACAACCTGTAGTTGGCAGCTGTTTGTACCTTGCCTGCGACACTTTGTGGAACAACAAATAAGGATTGCACCAACTGACAGAGCGAGTGCTCTTTCCCCATTCCCAATACTGTTTGCCACCTTTTCCTGCCAATCTTTTGGATACATTAAAAATTAGTTTTCTGTTTACTTGCCGATTTCAGAATATATTTCCTGCCCTTCTTTTTTCCTTGCCACCAACTGCACACTCTACCAATGTGCTTACCACGTGAAGAATGCAACACATGCAGCTGAAAGTTGCCACAGAAACTTTTCTGTGGCAGGAAAACCCATAATAAGTTTCCATCTTGCTTATACTAAGTTCCTTCATGCATTTCCCGTAGAGTCTCTGTTATTGCCTTACCCAAACTCATTTCAGGAAGATCAAGTTTTCTGTATTCAAAATATGATATGAATCTTATGAACTCCATAGATTTCTCTATTAATTTTCTCTAGCATTCGCAAAATGCGAATTAAATGCGTCTGAAATACTTTGCAGCTAATAAAATCCAAAGAAATGTGGGTACAAATTTATGTGCTGTGAAAGCTCGTAAATATTCAATGTCAACGAGATAAAAATCATCTGTGAACTTCTAAGCACAAAATAGAAATACGAGCATATAAATGTATTGTTGTTACGTGTTGGAAAAAAGTTTTTCACTGAAAAGTGGCTGATCTATTTAGAAAGTGATAAAAATGCAGAATAGACGACAACTGAGAAAATAAACAGGCTTTAAGTTTCCGAGAAATATACCGAATTTAAAGTGAGATTACAGAACTGCTCAAATTTACATTGTTTCTTATGCAGCAAAAATAATAATTCAACTTTGTATTTCAGAGCCTTTTTATCAAATTTTAAAATTCCATTATGTTCGCATATTAAACTCAAATGGTATTCAAGCTAGAAACACAACGCAACGTAGATTTACAGGGTATAAAGTAGCATCATAATAAAAAAAAAATCGTAAATAAATTATATTTAATTGCCTCAAACTAGAGGGAGAATAGAATCAAAAAACAAGGCGTGATAAGAAATGGGAGAGTGCACTCGGGTCACCATTAAAAATTCCCATAAACGTGCTGCGAATTGTTATTTGAAAAACAAACTTGAGCATTAAGAAAAGAATGTGCAAAATTAAGGCTGTCTGTGTTATTAAAAGTGGTTGCATTTGACATAAAGCAAAATCACAAAGCTTTTTGTTTGCTATTCCTCGAGCACATTTCTCCACACCCGCTTTAATTGTTGTAGAATTCGTGTAGGTTTCGATGCGGTGTGGCATGGGGCATGGGGCATGGGGCATGTGGCAAACATGTGTGTCCTGAAAATATGTGAACAATTAACTTTTGCTTTTTGTTGCTGGCCGCAAGCGAAAAATTTGTAAGCCTTTTTTCCTTGTTGTTGTTGTTGCTGTTGTTGTGGAGAGCATTTCATTTAAAATGGAATTCATTATGCATCTTTTTATAGCCGAGTGAGCAACAAAAGAGACCAGCATGCAAATTACTCATTATGTTATTCTAAATAAGGAAACTACTTGGCTTTTACCGTTTCACATGAATCATCTCTGTGCTTTTTTAAGTTAAGATCCAATAGTGAAAACCTGAGTGGAAATTATGGAAAAATAGTTTAGTTATGGACTTAAGTATTAGACATAAGAAAATGAACTGCAGATATTAAAGCTGTTAAGAATGTTAAAAATATATCATTTTAGCGAAATTTGCAATTTTATTTACCTTTTAACAATTCATTTTTTACTGAATACAAACAATAATATTTTGGTGTATTTAGACTTTTTTTGAAATATACCAATTAGAGATTCTAATTTAGAATTTCCCAAATACCTCAACATTAAAATGGGAATCTAAGTCTTAATTAGTGGTTTCCAAATTGTAGATTTTCCTAATTCATATGATAGGAATACATATTAAATTGGGTGTTTTTGGATGCCACTGCTTTAAATTATCTATTATTCGACAAATATTTTTTGTTATTTCCAAACAAACGGCAATCATATCTATTTTAATTAATGTTTCATTTCGAATGCATTCGGAATAATTGATAATAATAAATATAGAGTCGAGCATTACGTACATTTGCACAAAGTCGTTATACCATTTAAACTGGGATAGTGTATAAAAACTGTTATGTCTGGATGCTATACAGTAGATGTTCTATCTGTATTTAACAATTCGAGCGTGTTGACATCAAGTCCATAAAAATATTTGCCATAATTGCAGTCAAGTCAGCAAATATTGACTTTAGCTTTTCCCTGTCCCTTTTCTTTGCCTTTTCACTCTTGGTTCAATGTTTAAAATGAAAGGATTCATAAAAGTATCGTGGGCTGTAAACTTTTATGAGTTGCCTTTGCCCAGAATTGAGAAGCTGGGTAGGATTGAAGGAGCTGCATGAAAGTCAGTAAGTGTATTAGATGGTGCGAGTACACCAAGTTTTATGCTCCCATATTGCTCTGATGCTGTTCAATGTAGCAAATAGCGCATAGAATCGAAGCAAACTATTTTTTTATTTACCTTAAAGAAGCTTTGCAGCTCCACTTGTAAGGACTTTGCCACAAATATTAAATATTACATCTAAAATCTATCTATAGCTGCAAAAGTTTGATATTTGAAAATCATGTACTGGTCGTAATAGGGTTCATTGAAAAACAATTCAGAATAACAAAATCATGACATCTCTATCTTAACTCGAGCATTTATTTGATAGCGCTAAAGGTGCTTGTTTCTAACTGAAAACTCTAATAATAAAATAAAGATAGTGTCTTCGAAATGAAACACAGAAAGACTAATGAAGCCTTTTTTAGTTTTAGATTTAACATTATTTGTTTTTATTGTTACTTTAAGCTCATTTTATGTTTCTCTTTTGTTGCGTAAATTAAGTGAGTAACTGAACTTAATTATAATACTACTACACCATGCTGAACTTAAATTCAACCCGATACAATTCAACTATAATAGCAAATTAATTTAATACGAAAATGTTGGCCACTTGGTTCAAGTTTAAATTACCAACGCGAAGACTGTAAACCGCAATAGGTATTTAAGACTTCTACAAGAAATTTGCGATTGAAAAAAGGCAGTTCCTATGGTTTCCATATCGTACTTGTTTTGCTTATAATTTCAACCATCTATCATGCCTCAGATGCAAATGAAATTATGAAACATAGCAGGGAACTCGCTTTCTTTTTACCCTCCCAAAGGATGAGGCTTCCTCATTTTGATATATGTGCTTGGACTTTAAATTTTCCCTATTTATCAAGGTGCTTGGTGAACGAGAAAAACTAAAACAACTCTGCACAGACTTTATAAAATTAGAGTTACGCTGAAAAGAACAAGAATATGACCCCCTGTTCATTTATTATGTTTATGTTTATGTTTATTAACATACACATATATATATATATTTATGTATGCCTCACTGCGCACTTACTTAAGCGTTTTCTACAAAAAAAACAATATAGAAAATCAACACAAGTGTGATTAAAGCTATGTAAATTTAAAATCCCACTTTGAGGGTAACACTACACCTGCAATAATACCCATCTTCATTGAGCTTAAAAGCAATGCATGTTGCATCTCAGACAGACCGCTGTTAACCTTTGACACGTTCTGTATTTCGCTTAAGCTCGACGTGACTTAAAAACTCTGTTAGATATTCCTTTGACCTACAATACAAAATTAAGCAGTACATTTGGTCTACCATCTGAGGCATTAGCATTTCAAATAACGCAAAGCGTTCCGAATGATGCGACCACAATTGTAGGGGAAGCAGGTAAGCAAATTTAACTTTGTCATGCATTTGGATCACGAACGAGCCAAGCTAAAAGAAAAACTTAAGTATGCTAAACACAAGCCAGGGTGAAGACCAAAAAACAAAAACAAAAAAAACATAAAGAAAATAATTCAACAACAAAAAACTAAAAAAACACATCCCAAAAGAGGGCGAAGGTCCTTGCAAGGTTTTACCTGGTTTGTGTAATGCGTTGGAAGTTGTCACCCAACGGAGAAGTAGTTTCTATCACATACCATTTGCATAATTTAAGGCTATGGGAATATGTGGCATTCGTACACTGCAAAGAAATAACAAAAATATTCGTCCTCTAAAATAAAATCGAAATTTAAATTAAATAAAAATTATAAAACTCAAAAAAAAAAAAACATTAAGATATATTCTTTTGTAATCATAAGTTTTGTGACAAAAATCATAATTTGTGATCCTTTTTTAACAGTGTGCCCTGAGGCTTTTGGTGCTGTTTTAACATGCGTGTCTTTAATGAAAAATTAAGCGAAAAGATGTGAGTTCTTATATTATGCAATCTGCACTATAATTCAATTCTGTTTTGTGGTATTTCCCTAGACAAACTGTAGGTTCTGTCTATAAATGATTTCACAAGTAGCAAATGCATCTTATCTTAAGCAGAACCTGTAAATGACAAAATGCTGTTCCGGAATCGGAAATGTAACTGAAATAAATGTTTGTGGCGGTATATTTTTCAAACATTTATTTTGTCATTTTTTGTATTAATATAATTTTTAAAAATACTGAAAAATAATAATAATTTTAACTTTGTCAAAACATCTTCGATTTTCATACAAAGTGTCATTTTGATCATGGGATTGCACTCTAAAAATATTCTGCATTCAAATTTGTGCAAATGTAATCATTTTCAAAATCACAAAATACATTTTTAAAATTATATAGAAATGGCTAAATAAAAAATTGGATAAAAATATGAAAATTTTGAAATATTTTTTCTGCTTGCTTCATTTATTTAAGGTGAATTATTTGGCTGCTGTGAGGAAAAATGTGCTAATCAACTGCCAAGCCACGCCCCGACCAGAAATGCAGGCCATAATGAAGGTGCTGGCAACGTGAATCGAGCCGAGGCCGCAAATTGCTTTGTACACCTAACAAACCCCATCCTGGCCACTTCACTTCCATCTGAGTCTCGTTGCAACCTGATGCAAGCCTGGAGCCTCGAGTCTGGACGAGACAAGCGGATGCCTGCGTGCACGGAATTTCAAATGCCTGACAAAACCGGGCAAGTCATGTTTCGTTCCACACCCAGAGAATGTAGAAGGTTGATGGAACGAAGGGAGACGGTTTAGGCAAGGGGGCTGGTAATCGCCTCTAACAGTTTCAAACTGCTGCAGTTCATCAATTTTTAGGTACGACAAAGAAATTTCGTAAAATATTTACAAAAACAATTTCATCGATTAGGGACAGCTAGGACAGCTAGGAGAATGTGGTCCATGACACGATTTAAGACCTCACAAAAATTTAACAAAAAAAAAAACTTTGTCATGGCTTTTCTTTTTTAATTTATCCGATATACCATATTATATTGCTTCTTTAGTTAGGCCTCACTTATTTTGTAGGGTATACAAAGAATGTTCATATGAAATTTCTGCTGTCAACCACGCCCCCTTCCTTCCACAACAACTGTCCCAAAACAAGTGAAGCGAGAAATCAATAATAGGACCTCGTCATTTTTGCCACGTGGCAGATGCTGTGGCAACATTGCAAGTTGGCAACATACTTGCAACATTTCATTTTGCTTCGCTCTCAGATAAAGTTGAGCAAAGCTTTCTCAAATATTTTTAGTATTTTTCTAATGGCTCTCAATATTGGTTTGATTTCATTTGCCATAAATTCGAACGGCGTCTTTGAATATTACGGTAACAGAGAATACAGTTTAAACAAATATTTTAGTCTGAGTTTCAACTTATGCATAGCCTGGAGTTAATTAGAGTTTCAGATGATTTAGTAAATATTTATTTTTAATACAAAATCAAGAATATCTTGATTTACCAAATCAAAATTTTTTTTTTAGTTAAGTTTCTTTTGTTATTCACTTATTAAATTAGTATTTAGATATAGATATAGTTTTGCTTCGATCAATTTGACAATATTTTCTTGATACTCCTTTGCTTTCAATGAAAATATTTCAGGGTAAATTTGTGCACTTCTAACAAGAAAAATTTTCAATTAATTTGTGCAGCTTTCTTCACTTTTGTGCTCAAAATGTTGTTGAACATTGCCAATTAATTGTTTGTTTATCAACGCGATGAACGAAAATCAAGAATTAAACAAACAGAAAAGGACAATTAACGTTGTATTGTCAAGGACAACTCTTTTAATAAATAAATACCGTTAGATTCTTTTCCCTTAAAACACAATAACAGTTCATTTGAGGTATTTCTAATATATTCATTGACTACAAGTTAGGAAACTTTTGTTACAACATTTGTTGAACAACTTTACCCCCGCTGCACCTAAGAATAATTTTAACACTTAAATCCATTGAAAACCATTAAAAATACTTTATAACTTGTCCAAAAACTGGGCAAGGAATTATGCAAATTTTATGAGACGAAGCCAATTAACGTTTAGCATATAACCAATATAACCAAGCACAGTTAATAATTTCTGCTTCAATCAATATTTATAGTCTTAATCTCTAATCATAGTTTGGTTTTTATTCCCTTAAGTAGCAATAAAAATATTCAGATAACTCAATGAATTTCATATTCTAATCAAACTTATCAGCCAAAATAAATTTTTAAAGAAATCAAAAATAAAATAATAATTAAAATATATTAATTGTGTATTTACAAATGAATATTTTCTATATACAGAACAAATTTTCTAGACTTCCAAATGTACAGAAACTAAATGAAATAAGCAGCAAGTTTTAAGACAACATTTTTTTAATTAAAACGCAAACCTAAACGATAAATTGTTGTCCACACAGAGGGTGGCACAGGAGTATGAGGGGGAAGAAATTAATAAAAATGTCACAGCTGAGCTGTGAGCAAGGACTCTGTGTGTGTAATGGAAGGACCCTCTGTGCACTCTCACGATAATTATGAATTTGAGTAATTTTTTTTAGCTGTCACTTGGCCAACTTTCTCTGCTGGTCGTTGGTCCAAAATAATATAATTTCGAATTTCTCAGCTGCAGTTAAAGCCATAAAAGAATCAAGTAAATTTGATAAATTTAAATAGGCAAATATGCTGTCAATTATTTAAAATTGATAGGGGAATCAACCCTTATCAGTTTTTCATAAATATGCTAAACAAGATATCCAAAATGGAGCTAGGAAATCTATGCAAATCCCAATTTATAGAGAACCGATAGCCTGATTACATTATGGGTAATCAGGTAGCTTATATTAATCCACATCGATTTGCACTTTAACTTTCAATTTGTGCCTTGACATATAATGCAAATGTTTGAGTTTTAGTCAAACGTCTTCGGTCCGTTTGTCTGGATTTGCTTTGCTTGCTTCCATTTGCTAACCAGGTCAAGTGAAAGGCTCCACAACTTTGCCATCACAAACATATAACGTCACAAGGCACAAGGCACGCATACAAGCACAAGTACAGGCAACTCTCACAAAGAACACTCCAGCACAAAGTGGGAGAAAGCGAAAACGTTGACCCGATTTCTTTTGCCGCCAAACGAGGACAAGGAGGTTGCCACTCGGACACGTTTTGGTGTTGCCATAGTCAAGATTTATGTATTGTAGCGGTATGTATTGTACCCTTATCACCGCCAATTCCATTGCCATTTCCGAGCTGCCCGATTTAGGCCCATAAAACTTGCGCCAATGTATCAGGAAATTGATGCAGAATTATTTATTTAATTTGCCATCTTTGCAATGATAATTTGACAAATGTTGGCAATTAATTTGCCCCAACACACACACACACACACACACACACACACATACATTTTGGTAAGTGAGCCCTGTCATTTTGGATTTCCCCCCTCAAAAGGTGTTCACATGTCTGCCACTTTGATTTGGATTCCACATTGGCCACTGGGATTTCGACTTAAACGCTTCTCATTTATTTTAACGCCTCAGGAGCATAACCGTAATAGAAAATGGCTTTGGCTCTTTTCTACTTTAGCCATTGCCCAAATATCCGATACGCCTCTTACAGCCATTTCAGCTGGAATGACACAACAAAAGGAAAATGGCCACAATAATCTTAGCGCTTTTGGTTAGTCCTGTTTGGGGAATCGGGAACGGGAACAGGAACGGAATGTCTGACCGATTCGGCTCCCTTTTGTATTGAGCGCAATAAACTGCAACTTATTGTTTGGCAATTGTTTCCATTCATCCCTTTATAACACAATTCACAATACAGAAAAAGAAAAGTGTATAACTTGTATTATTTTTGTAAAGTATGTATATAAACTAAATTATTTAATTATTATAATAATAGTTATACCCGGTAAGTCATACAGAGTCCAAAGATATTATATATTATATTTTTGAATTCCAAACATATTTATTTATTTATTATTGCAAAGGTATATACGTCTGTAAATGTATCAAAAATATTAATTGAACAACATATCTTTTAATTTTAAAACTGCCACACTGTAAATTATCTAGAGTACGAAGAGTTTATTTCTTAAGTATATTTTAACTGCTTTACCTAGTTATTTATTTATTTTAACAGGATAATAAATCTAAGGTATTTTTTTTTAATTCTCTGCTCAATCTCTTTTTTAACTCTATGAAATTCAACTAAGAAATGCCGTAAATTGTTATACAAGTATCATCTGAATGCCATCAAATAGCAGTTTATAAAGTCATTAATGATTAAACTATAAACAGCAAACATAACTATAATATATAATTGCGTCGTATAATACTCGTATATCACATTAAATATGCAATAATTAATCGTCTGTTGGATTTAGTTAAATGTGTGTGACAATATGTCATATGCAATTAGTCAGACAATGCGATAGAACTGTTTAGATTCAGATGGACCGCCAATATGGATCTATTTGAGTACGTGACATTTGAAATGTGAATTGTGAAATGCGAAATGTAAAACGTGACTAGTTGGGTGTATCGTTTGGTAACTAGTTTGCGATGTGATCCATGGGGATACGTAGCACATTTAAATTAGCTTTACGCTGTTGGAGTTATCTGCGTGTGATAATCAAATTGCTGGAATTTAACAACAACAAAAACGAGCGTACAAGTTGGAAGTGGAAACCACAACACAAAATGGCAGCCGAAAGCATTTTCACAACTGTCATTGAAATGTCAACATAAATCTACTGACAGCCTGTCCCCTTAAAGCCATTCCCCGTTCCCTTATCCCTCAACTTCACGGCTTGAGCTTCGGTTTTGGCTTTAGCATCATTCTCATTCTCATTCTCATCCTCCGACTTTTGCTGTATTCCTCGCTGCGTGACGTAAATGCTGATGAATATTTCTCATCTGTTATGTGTGATGCTGTGGTGCTGTGGTGTTAGAAAGGCGCTTGCAGTTTTGTTAAAACGTGGATTTGCCCCGTTGCGCTGTTGTTACTTCTCTGCCTTCCCTTCCCTTCCCTTCCCATACCTTCCCTTACAGTCTGCCTTCTTTAGCCAAAATGGGCTTGTCAGTTTTGATGAACTATCTATGCTGCTCCCCATAGATGCTAATGCTAATGCCTCTGACATAGATCTATGTGCGGTCTGATTCATTCGAGTCTCTGCAGTGACATCCTTGAAGATCCATAGATGAGGTCACGTACTAAATCGTGTCAACGTTCTCTTCTTTGGCTTATTAAATGTTAGTTGCTTTTATTTGTTGATTCAACTGCCGCAGCGTTTGCTTTGTCCATGTCTTCGGGCATGTATTAAGTATTTATTCTGCTTAAATGTGATTAATGTTTCTCAAAAAGATTTTCTTGTGACCAACCATCTGGACATTTATCGCACTAATGAAGGCAACAGAGCCAAAGATTGTTTCATAGCTACAGATAAAAGATACATTGAATACATTGGTAGACATTTTATTTATTTGTTTATATTGCAACAAACAATAATTTAAAATTCAAATTAAATTAATAATTATTGTTTAAATTTTCAACTGAAAGAATCAAAATTATTATTTTTTATTACAAAAAATATATATATTTATTCGTTATTCGTTTAGCTTCTTTAATATTTCGTATTTAATCTGGTGCCAATAAATTTTCGTCTATCTTAACTTTTGAGTATGTTTAGGTTTCATTTGTGGCTCAATTCCCTTGTACATATGTTGCTAGTTAACAATGTTATCCATTGTCTATGGTCATGAATTAGAACATCCTTTTACAAGTTTACATAACACATCCTGCATCCTTAGAGCCTATTCTCTCTAAAACTCTGCCTATTTCCTATGTCCACATGCAGATACAACATACACTTGATTAGTGTACAATAAGACATGTGTGTGTGTGAGTGTGAGTGTGTGTGTGTGTGTGTGTGTGTGTGTGAATATGCTCGTATACACACATCCACAAATTCATATTGCTACTAGTCAAGCTTGCTTGATAGGATTTGCTTTCACAAAAAAAACATAATCTGGAGACAAGTTTTTTTCCATATTTGGCTTTGGTTAAAAAGTATTTTGTAGTAGTGTGATTGTACTCAAAGCCAAATTTTATAAATCATATAATCGTACACACTAGATGGCGCCAGCCCAAATTTCTTAGTTCTGCTCTATTGAGAATTTTCTACAACTGTTTCCAACAAAATTTGTATTTTCTTTTGAGAATAACTAAACAATTCTGATCAGAGCTCCCAAAAAAGTGTCGACCGAAATAATCAAAGCAATTCCCTCCCAAAATTTCGGTCTCTCTCTCTAAGGGAGACACTATTTTTCGTTTTACTCATGCTCTGAGCAAAATCAAATCAGAATTTCTGATTATTAAAATAAAAAACTTCGGTCTTATAAATATAAATAAACTAAACATTAAAATTAACAAACTTGCCAACGACAATTTCAAATTATTATACAAATTATTTAGGAAAAATTGGGAGAAACTAAAAATGTAAACTAAAAAGAATTTCACACACCAAATTTGTTGTCTTATACGATATAAAAACAGTTGGTAGTTGAGAAGAGTTTCGGTTGCATGCCTTAGACAATGTAGATGTAATATGCAAATGAAGTAGGCTTCTCAGCTAAGCTTTCAACAACTTGGCTACAGCAAAACGCACTATCTGTCATAACTGTCATGCGTTTTGGCCATTTGACAAGCGAAGCGTTGTGGCTATCAATCACAGAAGTTGGGCAAATATGTATGTACAGTGTACACATAAGATGCCATCATGTTTGCCGTCAGCATTGAGTTTAGAGATTGAAGTGGGAACAAAATAGCCAAGTTCACCTTTGACCAATTGATTGAGCAGACACAGATGACAGTTGAAACTGGAAATTGTCTTTGACATAAAAGTACACAAATCTCGTAACCATTTAGCGTCTAGATTAATGAGTCTATCAATTTAATCGACTGGCAAATGAACGAAAACTCTTGAAAACAAAAAAATTCCCATCAATTTGTTACAAATTAGCAGCTGACTTGAAAAAATACCGTAAACTCCAATGTAAAACCTTTCTCTTAATCTGTACCACTCAATATACTCCTTCCCTTAACTACATTCAAAGCTGGCCAAAATCTTTTGCAGCATTGCAGCTAAAAGCTTTTCGGGTCGAAGCGATTCCCTACGAATATTTATGTACTTAATGCAGATAAAGTTCTATTTTGGGAACTAGGATCCGTAGTTTGGACGCTAAGCGCTATGCTGCCGGCAGAAATAAAAATTTTTTATACTCGTGGTTTACGCCGACAAAAAAATCAGTCACGTCCCTATAAATGGAAATGGCGTGGAGCCTGGGACCCAAAAAAAAAAGCAGACAGCAAACGGGAAGGGTTGCGGCAGGATATATATTTTTATATATAGGTAAAAGACTATCAACAGCCATTTTTAAAGGGGTAGATATTTTTCTTTAATGCTTCTTTCTGCATTCAATTTTAAAGAGGAAAAGTCTCTTTTCGTAAGATGGTTTAAGTCTAGTCATAAAATCCACGTTCGGCTTTATAACAACAAAAAAACACTAAGAAGTGACCGATTAAAACATAAAAACATATATACAATGTAATAAATCTTTTGTACGTTAAGTTTTTGATAACATTTCATCCAATGAGAGTAATTACTAATCTTTAATACACACTTTTCAAATATAAGCCCAGCTGATTACATTTAAAAAATGTTTAGCTTTTGTGCAGCATATATTATAATTTTTTAACTTTATTACTTAAAAAAAAAATGTATATATGTGAGTTTATTTAAATATTTAGTCGTTCTATTTTTCATTGTGTTACAACACAGGCAAACAGGTGTGAATTTAGCTTAAAAGTATATTCCCGACAGACATTATTCTAAGCTGCACATTACTTCGCCCTCAGGACTCAGGACTCGCATTCAAATTTTGTCAGTCCAGAGATAGACGAATTTTAAGCAACTTCCGGTTGCCATTTTTAATCACAAGCTGGGGATTTTTTTATTTTTGTACCAAAAAGATGCAGGCCGAAGTGATATAGCTAGCTAGATAGTGATCGTGGTAGAGAAAAGGAAATGACTACAGTTGTCTTATTACTGACTATGATATGTTACTGAGTAACTTCAAGTCGACTTTTCTTAATACTCGTAATTGTATTATATGCAACTTTTGAAGATAAAAGAAAAATGGATAGACTACACAGAAAAAAAGAAATAATTCTAAAATGCAAGTTTAAAATGTTTGACTTCAGCATTTCATATGCAGGTATGTATTCAGGATATTACTGTTCAATTAAGACAATAAGCGGCAACGGCACAACATTAAAAAGTCCAAGAAGCTTTAAATATTTGAACTAGCTTAAAAAAATCTTACAGAGCCAAGAAAATCAAAACAAAGCTGAGAAAACCGTGTTTTTTAATTGGTTGAGAAAAAATCTGTAATAACTTTACTTTAAGTACCACAATTTTTTTCTGTGCAGGAATTTGGTGTGGCAAACTGCAGTATAATGAAGCAAGTTTCTTGTTGTTGCGGCTAAGCGGCAAAAAATGACAAAATGTTGCGCTGGCAGCGCAATTTTTGAACCTTCCCGGGTCAAAGTTGCTATGCCGTTGACTTGAAGGGGGAACAGACGGGGACAGTGGGAAAGATGTCAGAGACTGTCGCGTTTCGCGTTTCGCATAAGTCTGCAGTTTGCTGAGCCGACTATCATATTCCATAATTTTGCGTTTTACGAGTTTTTTTTAATCTTTATGGTTCAGCGTTTTTACAGCTCAAGGAGTTGAGAGAGAAACCGATGTCGACACTTAAATGTGCAATTTAAATTCAAAGCCGCTTAAAACATTTTTGAAGTCAGCGCATAAATTCCACTCACTTGACTCAATTTTCGTAAAATTTTATATTTATGACAAGCAATTTAACTTTTGCCTAATTGCGCGACATGCGAAATTTAAGCTAACAAGCTCAAAGCTCAAGGCTTACTCTACAGGATGTCGACTGGCTTAAATGCATCATTAAATGCAACTTTTACCAGTCGGAAGCGGCGCTGTTATGAAAGTTTGGCTCGATGCTACCGAGTTAGGACTTCAGGATGCCAGGACACCAGGACACCAGGAAGCCAGAAAGACAGGATATCAGAACGTGAGCAAATGCAGCCGCGAAGCAAATAAAATGGCTCATTAAGATGTGCAAGTGCAGGTTATTGGATTAGTTTAATGCTGTCTCTTTCAACGGTTGCACTGATAGTTAAACTAATAGGGTAAAACCTTTCACATGGCCTCAAGCTTGTTAGACAGGGTTTATGCAGAATCTGTTTTCCAAATGAGGCACACAACAGCGCAGCAAATAGAACGTTAAGTAAACTTGTTTTAACGTATTTATTCAGTTTGTCTAAACTGTAAAGCAGACTTACATTTCTTTATGTATTTATTCCAAATCAATTTTTTCATTATGTGGCCCCTATTTTGATTCTGCATCAAAATTGGAAGTTCAATTTTTTTCCATCACAGTCAATTTTTTCCATATTTTCGATCACTGTCCACAATTTTTTTTAGTGTATTTAAAATTTTGAATTATTTAAAAGCTGTAAAATTCCTCTCTGCGTCTTTAAATACTTTTAATTGCTGAATCAGAGGTTACACATTTATATTGACTATATGAAGTCGTCTTAACATTATTACAGGCAATTATCAAGAAAGCTTTTAAATACCACATAGGGTCGTATTTAATGGGTTCAAACAGCTGTTTTCTGGTGTAAAGCGCAAGCTTGTTGTTGACAATTACGCTCTTTGTATGGCTTAATTAAAGCAAAAGCTCAATCGACTTGGCTAAGGGCAAAAAGAGATGCCTGGCAACTCAATTATACTAATTGGGTTATCATATGACAAGGCAAGTTTGTCAACTATATAAATATACACACTTCATATGCTGAGTGCTAAATACACATGATTCAATCCATGACAACGGCTTTCACTACATGCGAGAGGAAACCTTAATTTATTTACCATCTGAAAATATTGTGTACTTAAAGCTGTATGGCGGGCTCAAAGTGAATCTGTTCAGCATTATCATCACAAGAATTTGACAATATCTCCTCCAGCGTGCGATTTAAAGATTCTGATCCGAGTGCATAATCCGGCTTAATGGGGTTAAACACATCGTTTATGAATACCGAACGATTTTCCAAATTATTCTCATCGCTGCTTAGAATTTGCTGCAATGCTGCGCTAATCTGCTCAGAACCCATAATGTACGGTAAATCTGATTCATTCTGAATAGCCGATGAGTCCATTATATGTGCAAAGTACGATTCATTTTCCTCATTGGCCACCTTCAACACGCGCATTGATTGTATGCCCACTAAAAGACCAGCACTTATGCTGAAAAGCCATTGGATTAACGGCTTCATTGATTCCGAATTTTGAATTCACAAAACGTAAATTGTATTGTATATTTTCAACTTAATTTCTTGAAAATTGACATTTATGGCTATATACATAAAATTTATGTTGATTCAAAAAAGAATTTGGAGTTGTTTTGTATTTTTGTAATCAAAATTAATGGAAATATAATTCAACAAGGTGTAAAATTCGTCACTTATTGCTTTAACAATTCGTTTATAAATCACTTTTACATAATTTAGGTTTTAACATCTTTTAGCTAATATAAAAGCTATTGCAATAAACAAACCGCTTCTATAAATTTAATTTAAATAACCCGCTGTCATGAAAGTCTTCCAATAATCGATGTATGTCTGCATGTATCGATTCGACAACGACATCACCTAACAATCGATTTTAGCTGTGGCCAACTTAACTATTTTGTAGCTAGTTCTGGCTATTTTCAAAGTTTGGTGGTAGAAAAAATTTTAAATTGCTTTTCACCGAAAATCGGACTATTTTAAATAGATTTTCATGTCGCAAATTGATCACAATATGAAAAAGGTTTTAAATCTGTAAACCAAGGCTGCCCACCCGTTTTTTGTTGCGAAATGAGTATTGAAACGAGTTGGCAGCACTGAGACTACAGCTGTGCCGTCTTGCATCGCAATTTCAGCTAAACATAAAATGCTACCTGGCGTAGGCGTATTTGGAACAGGCGAAATTGCCAATGTGCTGGTCCCGCTGCTTAGGGAGAAGGGATTCGAGGTCCAGGCCATCTGGGGACGCACCCTGAAGGAGGCCAAGGAGACGGCCAGTGCACTGAATGTGTCATTTCACACGAACGTCATTGACGAAGTGCTGCTGAGGAAAGACGTCGATCTGGTGTTTATCGTCTGCCAGCCGTTCCTGCACGCCGAAATCTCGGTGAAGGCGCTCGGAATTGGCAAGCATGTGGTGTGCGACAAGCCAGCGGGTCTGCATCAGATGGATGCCATGAAAATGGTACGGGCATCGCAATATTATCCAACGCTCATATCGTTGGTGAATCATCCGCTGAGGTTTCTGCCCGCATTCACCCAAATGCGTCGCTGCCTTCAGGATGAGCTCATCGGACCGCTGGCGGCCGTTGTGCTCATGGACGTGCGCGTGCAGATGGGCACACTCTTTCCGGAGAAATACAACTGGATGTGCGATGCACAGATGGGCGGTGGAGCTTTAAATCTTGTTGGCAGTGTTGTGGATCTGGTCAGCTTTTTGTTGCAACAGCAGGCGGTGCGAGTGCACGGCGTTCTGAGATCCTACACCAAAACTACAGCTGCTATCAATGGCATACGGCAGATTACAGCGCCGGACTTTTGTAATTTCCAAATGGAGCTGTCCAGTGGAACGCTCGTTACGGTGGCCTTGCACAGCCACACAGTGCCCGCCAAGTCGTTCTCCCAAGAGGTGCTCGTTTATGGTAGTAAAGGACATTTGGTGGTTCGAGGCGGAGACCTATTCGTACTGAAGGAGGGACAACCAAAGGAGGAGGCTGTATATGTGGATGTCCAGGATTTGCATTTTTCCACTACAAATTCATTGCTACCACGTCCCTATATCAAGGGGTTATGCAAGATGGTCGGTGCGCTTAAGGAAGCCTTTGGCAGCAAGGAGTCCAGTTGGATAAAGGCGCCCGTCTCCACAGCCGCCACCTTTGAGGATGGACTCTACGTTCAGGCAGTCGTCGAGGCGATACGAAAATCAAACGAGACGCGTCAGTGGCAGCGTGTCCAGCTAACGACAGACACGCCCCTCAATCATGACCAGATTATTAGATATGGCTATGCACGCATGCCCACCATGTGAATCTTCTTTTTCTGATATATATAAATATCTGGCTAATTAAGATTTTAACTCATCACTAAAAATCAACCATAAATGTATTTAACTTATTGTATTAGCATTTACATTTTGCATTAATAACTCACAATCGTTTTAGTATGTAAGTTAACTTGAATTTTGTATAAGAACTGGATACAAGTATCCAAAATCGAAATATATATATATTTTAACAATTGTTTACTCTTGTATATCGTCCTATATGATAATGTAAAATTGCTCCGATTTGTATTAAACAGTGCAATCAAAACTGTAGCTTACCAGCCTTTAATATTATATTCTTAAATTTATTTTGCCATATCTATCAAATTTTTAAGTAAATTCCCCAAGTGCATTTTTATAGATATGTGAATGAATCTTGTTGATAAGCAACTATCAAGACTTATCGGCAAACTGAATAATATCTTATGATCGGTTTAGAAACAAAAGTTTCAAGTAAATAATTTGATAAAATACATTCGTCATTAAAATACAATTATACCATTTTATTCAATAAAATTAAAAGCCACAAGAATTATAAACCGTTAAAACTAAATGCAAAATATAAACCTAAAACATAAAAAAGTAAATTCATTGATCACAAAGTATTTTTGTTGTTGGCCATAAAATGAAACCTGGATGCTAAAGTGGAAAGTGTTTGATTCCAAAGATATACCTAATATTGGCAAGCACTTCTTTCGGCTATGAGTAATTTGTGAATGGTTATTACATTATTCAGTTGATTAATTAAGTGTATGATTGTTCCATTTTTGGTATATCAGCATTAATCTAGATACTAAGTTTACAAACTGGAAGAGAATAAACGTTTCGATTGCTACCCTAAAGCCTTCTGTGTACAATTTGGTTAAAGTTAAGCAACAACATTGAATAATTTTGGTTTAACTTAATTATGAATAAATAGTAAAATTAAATAGTAAATTGATTGAAAAATTTGAAACGAAACAAAACAATAATCAAATATAGACACTTAAAATGTATGTACAACATGAATAAGACAATAAACTAAATTAACTACTAACTAGATTTATATATATATATTCTCTATCGTTTGTTTAGCTTGCGCCAGAGTGTGATCACCGTCAACAGATGCATCACACCGATCACAATGGCCATAAGCAGGACACAATCGGACATGTGCACATCGGAGATCATCATGTACTTGAGAAACACTTTGGGACTGCGAAAATGGCAGTACATGACATTATCCGGGCACTCCAGAGTCGATCGATCCATGCCGTAAAATGCGTTGAGAGCACCGTGAAATCCAGCACGGAAATAACTCAGATGCCACATCCAACGGAACATCGGAGTTATGTCAATGTAACGTGTGCAGAAACCAAAAACGGAGAAGAGTACAGCCAATATGGGACCCAGAAAGACGGCAAGCTAAAAGTAAAATATATATCAATTAGATATATTTATTATCTTATAATGCCGAATTGGATGTACCTTCGTTGGCAACGTGGCGCCCACAAAGAAACCCCACGCCTGTGCACTAAGAGTGACCATTATGGCCAAGATAATAAAATAGTAAATCCGGAAGGAGTCCACGCTGTCGTTATCGGTGAGCCTTACGCTGATTACAATGTACAAAACAGCACATAAACTCTGTAAAAATATATATTATTTATAAGTTATATAAATAAATTAACTTTAATTCTTGTTTGCACTTACCTGAAAGGGTATCTCGAAGGAGATCTGCGACAAAAAGTAGGGCCCCAGCTTATACCAGCGATTAAAGTGCTCCCTCGTCAGCATATTGATCTCCAAGGGAACTGAAATGATAAAAAAAAAAACCACAATAAAACTTTCATTAATGAGCTTCAATGACGCTGTCGATAACAAATTCTTATATATATATTATGTAGGTCAGTTCAGTGGACTGAAAACGACAGTCTTATGATCCTAAAACCAGTTTGTAAGATTCACAAAATTCATAAGAAAGTCTTCCAGCAAGCAAAGGATTGTGTCAAGTTTATTTAATATATGATATTTGAATTAAGTTTAATGTTCTGAAAATACTATATATACTTAGAAAGGCATATTCCTGCTTAACTGGTTTAAGGAATAACTGACAATATGGTTTAAAGTTAAATTACAGTAAAGTTGCTTGAACTGAAAGTTATTTATTTATGGTGCGTCAGTAGGTAATATTAAATTTAAAATGAAACCCTTTAATAAAGAAATGTAAGTATAAATTTTTACAATAAACCTATAATAATATCACAAGTTTTCATGCATGTATGCAAACAAAACATTGCATTGATCTTTAACGAAAAATCTTTAAAATCAAAAGAATTAAGCACCAAAGAGCACAAGAACTATGTAAAGTAAAGAGCTGAAATACAAATACCAATTGTTAACTTAAATTGCAACAGCTGCAAAAACTTCACTTATGAGTATGAGTGTTGAGTGTATATGAGTGTATATGAGTACACTTAGCAAATATTCACAAGTGTTGAGGTCAGCTTTGCATAAATACGAATACAAGTATCGCATACTTAGGACGTAAGCAGTTTTTCATTTATTTTATTTTTGTAAACTTGTATCTTTAAGTAATAATTACGTTTTAAGTTACTTACATGTCAATACCACCGCCATTTTGCCGGTGTAGACCAAGAGAAGTGTGGATCCATAAAAATATACATAGTTGCCCAGCACAGAGTTTGCACTATTGCCGACATTCATGTAGAGATATCCGAAAATAACGCCAATGAATATGTGCGATACGATGCGGGCCAAGAACAGAAACTGCAATAAAATAAAAGACACATTATGTATCTATCAATCGATGTATCTATGAGATTGCATCCCAATACAGATACAGCTGGCCATTGCCAGACATTGCCAAGCGCATGGAAGCATTATCTGTGTGAAGGTTGCCGTCGCGTCGATTGGCTTTTTGAGTTATAACTACAGTTGAGTGGTTTTCTCATACATTATTCTCGATACCCACAAACAACATCCATCTATGTATCGATGTGTGTGGACGCAAGTAGAACAACAAATCAATTTGCAAGACGCTAAAAGGCACTCGCAGTCAATGGCAAGCAAAAACAAATACAAATATTCATGTAAGTTATGTAAAACATTTTTTAAAAAAATATCAATAAGATAGATCGCTTTCAGAAGTAACTGAAGCAAAAATATTATGGTAATTATATATAAGCAACAACTACTTTGAGCATTTTACAGTTTACAATTTATTTATCACTTTCATTGATAGTTCAAAAGAAATATTTAGATACTGTTTCTAATTAAAAATTAATTAATTGATTAAATTTAATATCGGCTTAATGCTTTAACTATTTTCTATAAAAACAGACTTGTTTGTGTTCGCACTTAATAATATTTATAGCTAAGAATGCTGACCTTAACCTTAGTCAATACCTTGTAAAATTGCAAGAATGTATCCGAGTAGTTCTAAATTGAATATAAATTTAAGTGCAACTTAAGTACGTGTGTAAAAAATTAAATTTAGACAATTCTTCAGGAAAAAAAACTACAAAGTATGCAGTTTTATGAATATTAAAAAAATGCAAGTTCTACACTAATAAGGTCACTGACCTTAGGTTAAAGCTTATTTATATTTCTGAAAGAGACTAAATATAAATGGTAAACAAACTTAAGTACGGTTATGTGTACTCTAACAGCACTTTTATAAAATGAAGAATATTAGAGTAAAGAGTGTATTACTTACAGTGACATAACAATGCAATAATTTAAACAAACATTAAAAAATCATTGCCACAGTTGAAAATTATAGTGTCGTTTACTTGAAATACCAAATTTCGTGTAAGTACATGTATTTAATAACTGTAAGGTCAAATATTAAATTTCGTACGTTTAGCGAATGTGTCAAAACAGAAAGCGTAACAAATAAGAGAGAAAAATAATAATAGGTACTCGCACAGCAATTAAACAAACGAAAAAAGGCAGACTTAGATATTAAACATATCATAAAGCGAAGCACTCAGGTTTAACACAGAATTACTGGACCATAAAAGACGAACAATAATAATAATATATTTAAAATGCTACAAAAAAAAAAAACAACAACTTGAAATGAACAAAAGAGTTGTTTTATCTGATATATATAAGTAAGTTAAACGGGTCATTTAATTTTGTTTTTTTTTTTTTTGAAATTATCAAAAGATGGTTTGTAAATAAAAAACCTGAATATAAATAAATAAATATATAGCTTGCTTTAGTTAATGGATAAGGCATCGTAAATTGCAACGAATTACCAAATCAACGTTGACTGGCAATCAAAGTCAAGTTGTCAACTTGAGAGTTAACAGTTGCGAATTGTTAACGGTGAGTTGTACTGCCCTAAACCGGCTTGACCTTGTCAACGAATTGAACAAGTACGAGTCCGAATATGTTATCATCAATGTACTCACATAGTTGCGTCTGGCGCAGATCAAAATACGTTGCATCAGGATTAAATATTGCATAAGAAACGAGGCTGAATCGATCACTTCTTGTGGCTCCATTTCCATTTGTTCGGCAAGTTCTGTGGTTCTTTCATTGGCGATTGATTCTTCCAGCGTTGATTCCTCTACTGACACATTGATCTCCTTTAGCGGCAACGCTTGATAGCCTGCTTTTGCATAATCATAGCTCGAGAATTCCGCTAGAGCAGCTGTAGACAGTTCTTGGCTCGAACTGCTCAACTTCTTGGCTCCAATGTTCTCTGAAATGTTGTAATGCAAATTAAAGCTTATGTTCGAGTATGAGTTAAACACGCTATGCGATGCTTCCACCCATGAAACTACTTATGAGTATGAGTTACAAGTACTCTATGTTTCACTTTTTCGAATGACGTAACTTTTCCACATTCGCTCCCTCCCTCTCTCTCTCTCTCTGATGTAATTCTTCGGAACGAGTTGCGACTTAAGAAATTTATGTTTTCTCTTTTCATTCGAAAAAATCATGAAATAAAATTTTTGATTTCCTTTAGTTTAACCAAATAAAGAACACCTTAATTATGTTTTCCTATATTTTGTTATATATTTTTTTCCAGAAGTAGTAACAAAATCATCGTCTTTTTTGGTTAAGAATTGTAAAATTTCTATGTCCCTTAATATTTAAAAATTATCCTCACCTTTTATCGATGTTATGATCTGCGACATATCGTCACTGCCAATGTATGGGTAATTATCAGCATCTTCGTAATACTTTTTATTAGCCGCTGCTATCAGATCTTTGATATCATGTTGATGCTCTCCAACAGCCACCTCCAGTACTGTTTACAGAATCAGAAACAGATTTTGTTAGGCGACCTTCTTATAAGATACATGGATACAAAGATACTTACAGTAGTCAGCTGGGTTGTGATAGCTGGGACAAATCAGCTGCTGTGCGGCTAAGAAAGGCACCAGTTCCTTTACCCTGCCCTGGTACATGCAGTGTCCATCGACTACTGTGTAAAGCTTGTCGAACATCTCAAAGATCAGGGCACTCGGCTGATGTATGGTGCAGACAATCGTGTGTCCCTGGGAAGCAAGTTTCTTCAGGAGCGCTACGCATGAGCTACACGAGGAGCTGTCGAGGCCCCTGAAAGGTTACAGAAAATGCGATTGCAATAATGATAATAAAAATAAATAGACAACAACAACTTGTTATAATTATTCCACATGCATTTCTAATCATTTTGTACTCATAATCAATGCCTAATTTATTGGCAAATCACCCAAACATCACTTCCGCATAACAAATCTGTCGTATAATCTAAGCATAGACAGTCAAGGAAAATGATCGCTTCAGAGATACACTGAGTACATAACATTGATAACATAAAATATAATACATAAGCAAAATGATTTGGATAAATGGAATTATCCTTACGTGGTTCTTTAAACTTTTTAAATATTCATTATTTGTCATTTAAATGATAAAAAAAAAATTATACCAATTTATTTAAACACTAAATTATATTATTTTAAAAAAAATATTAAGAAGCCATAATAAATATTTCAATTTATATTTTAACATTCAACGATTTATATTTCAACATTATTTATGATGTGAATCACACAAGTTCCTAAAATAACCCACATCATTATAACTCGATCGTAATCCGTCATCCATTTCGGAGATTTAAACTTGAAGCCTCTGTGCGATAATAATTATTAAACATAACGATTGTTTCTACATAGAGTATTGTCGTTATTACGCTTGAAAAAAAGTCCGATATATAAAAGAACAAATTATCTTTACATTTTATTACACAAGGCAAATAGAAAGCTCACTTTTGTAAGCTCGGAGTAAATGAATATATGTAGTATGAATAGGGCGGGTCAACAGACTCTAGAAACAGCACTCGAAATGGCAAGTCATTATTCTTAATGGCTGTAAAGAAGCTAAAGTAGCAAATTCTCCATTAACAATTTTCTAAAGCTGTTGACAGTAGTTCTCGACCTGATCAAATTTAATATCTATATTCTGTATTTTTTTTTTTTTTAATTAATAATTTAAAAAGATTATTAAACATCAATAAAGTAATCAAAAGATTAATAGATGAGAATGTATAAAGATTTATATTGTAATATTAACATAAGAAATTATTTTGTAAAATCAAATTAAACAGTGCAATAACAAGCTTAAGTAAACAATTTACTAATAAATAAATTAATACTTTAAGAAGATTATTAAAGTGCAGTAAAGTAAACAGAAGATGACAATAACAAGTAAAAGTATCCAATTAATTTAATAAATTTAAATTTTTTTAAAGATGTATTAACACAATAAACTTGGGTTATTTTTCTAATAAGTAGGCTAATTACACTTTGCTTTATTACTTAATGAACAAAGTAATCTGGATACTTAAATTGTAACTTCATTTGCGGTTCTAATTTTTGTAGTTTAGTGTAATGTGAAAATGCTTTTTATTTTTTTGCAAAATGCTCAATAGATCGGTTATCTTTGACGCAAATGCAATTAAGTTTTTTTAGTTATCGCTAGACTTGTGTAATTTTTATAGGTCTTATAAGATTCTTTATACTCACGTCGTCGGCTCATCCAGATAGAGTACCGGCGGGTTGCTTATCAGCTCCAGGGCAATGGCGAGTCGCTTCTTCTGTCCGCCCGAGAGTTTTCCTGAGTGGACATTGTAGCGATGCTCCAGACCCAACAGCGATAAGATGTGTTTGATCTGTGCAAAATAGAGAGCAATATATGTTATTAGATTAACAATTAAAGACATCTAAGAAATATAAATATGTTGTGTATGCGACTTATATATAAATCGAACTTACCAAATTGAGCTTGTGAGTTTTGGTCACTTTAAAGCCGAGTTTCAAATGCGCCGCCATCATCATTATCTCTCCAACCATCAGTTGGGGACGCAATAGATCATCCTGGTGAATGTAGCAAGAGAGTCGGCGAAACCGCTCCGAGCTTGTGGCCATGGGTTTGCCATTGACGCGAATGCTGCCAGTGACTCCAGAAGCGCTACAAATACAGAAAAAATTGTGGGAAACAACAAATAATAAATATAAACAAAGTCCACTATAATTGTCACGGGTTACAAGTGGCGAGTCTGAATCTGAATCTGAATCTGAATAAGCGTATATGTTTCAAGTTCGTAGTTTAATGACCGTTAAGCAAAAATGGCGACATGTGTAACATATTGTAAGCACTAGCTCACAGAGATCGAAAAACAGATACTCTGCAGTTGAAGTTGAAAAGCTTTTATACATATTTACTGCAAATTAGGATAATGAATAATAGAAGACACTCTTTACTTGATGCAAAAAGACTTTCAGATTGTAGAAATGAGTAATGAGAAATCAAATCAAAAACCACCAATTCTAATTCAGTATTTTTCAAATTTGTTTGTTTAATGAAATCATAATCAAATTAAATGATAAAAAATGAAAGTTCTAAAAAAAATGTTAAAGTTTTGAATTTTAGTAAAATATCCAGTTTTAAGCAAGTTTAAAAATCAATTATAACAGAAGAAACAATTTCCGCACTTAGGGTTAATTTATTTAAGGAAATTGGACATTCAACGCCTCTGACGAGTGAACTCGTATGATTCTCATACCTTGAAAGTGTTTTATTTTTTCACATTAAGAATCCTGTTACACTGTTCCATTATGCATTGAAATATGTAGAATGAAAACAATAATAACTTGTAATTTATTAGGTAATTCAACATCATTACCGTCAGGAAAAATGTTTTGGTACTAGATTAAAATTGCTTTGTAATGAGCTGGAGTAACGCTCGTGGACTTTGCCGGGGTCTCTCACAGCTCTTGTTTGTCTAAGCAGTCGTACACACGCAAATGAAAATGTTGATAACATATCTGTTTTCACTGACAGTTCCGACATAGATTATTTTTCTGCTGTTAACAGTTTTCTAGTTTTCAATTGCCTTTCGATTATTCCAGATTATAGCACTCAAAGTCGTTGCATTTATGCAAATTGACAAACGCACGTCATTGTAATTATGACTCAGGCGACGACGTATTTATTTTTTTTTGTTATCGTCTTTAGTTCCACTTATGCAATGAATGCTCATTCTCTGTTCTTATGTTCACAGACAGAGATATAAGTAAGTCGCATATAGCCTGAGCTATATCCAATGATCTTTAGAACATTTCACTGACAATTCGAAGTGGAATTTTACTTGTACTTATCCAAGTTTATTTAAGCTGTAGAGTGATTGACACAATCCTCTTTAATCAGACAGACACTATAAATACTAAACAACACATTAAATATTGAAAACGAGACAGTTTAAAATCTATACACTAATCTAGATTAAAATCACATGTGCCATATTCAAGATTTATAATATAAAATCTATAAGAATATATAATAATTCCTCGAATCTCTCAGAAATCTTAATTAAAATATTAAGTAAAATAATTAAAATATTTAGAAAATGATTAAAAACTTAAAATACAGTTTAATTTTTTAAGCTCAGAATGAATTAAAAACTGCTAAATGTACGGAAAACCTAGAGAAAATACCAATCAGACCGAAATTAAATTAGTATTAATAAATTGATGAAAGTATCTACTTCGTTTACTTTGACTTTCTATTTTTGAGCATTTTACGCCAAGATATATCCTCGATATTTACTCAAGACCTTAACTAGATATTGAACAAATTTAACTAAATATTTAATTTCTAAATAAATTATCATTAGACTCACCAAAATCCTGACATGACATTCAGCAATGTGCTCTTGCCTGCTCCAGAGGGACCCATTATAGCTGTAAGCTCGCCGGATCGAAAGTTGCCATTAAGACCATGCAGAATCTCCTTAGTAACTGCGGAAGTACTTCAGCTGTGACTCCCTGTTCTTCAGTTATATTTTTTTATCAAAGACTTACCAAACTTGCGTTCTGGAAAGGAAAACTTGCGTATCGCATATCGCACGTCGGTGAATTTAATATCGACACTTTTACACTGAGCGAAATTAGCATGTGCCACAGCCTCGTGGTAATTGTATGTGCGAAATTCATTGAGATTATTATTGACTTTGGCGGCGGTGGAAGTCGATGACTTCTCATCAATTGACAGCTCGGAACTGGCGGCTGAGGTGCAACAATTAATGCCCAAGCAATCGCCTTTACTGTGTCCCCCCTGATGTTGTTCCTGGTGACTGCCACTGGTGCTTGCCCCACTGTTGCTGCTGGTGTCGCCACCGCCAACACAACAGGCGGCATCCTTGGCTTTTATATCTGGCAAGAGTGTCATTTCGAAAGCGTATCGCAATTTCCAGTTACGCTTCCACTTCTATTTGGGTTATAAGTATGTTCTGTAAATAAGCAAATAAATTAAATATTTGCAAAGCAAGCGAATAAATTCTAGACAAGAATTGAGTCATCTTTGGGATCAATCAGTTCATTTACGTTCACATGAATACATTAAGTGGCGTAATTAACTGTGAACTTCAACTTAATGGCACATCTCTATAAAACAAAAACACTCTTTTCTAAGTGACAGACTGATTGAATGACAGATTGACACGCTAACTGACAGATTAAGTAACATTTAAATTTATTATTGTACATTCCACTTTTATATCAGCTAGGCTTTTTCAAATACAAGTACACTTCGCCCTCGCTTAACACGGGGCTTACGTTCCGTATAAGAACGAGGTGTTCACCATGCTAAAAAAAGGAAGCGAGCAAATTTCAACCGTATAAATCCGAGTTCGTGCTAATTTCCAGGAATGGAAATTTTATTATTTTTTAACGAATTAACTTCACTGAATTTTCAAGGTCTATCAAAAAGAATAATTGTCTTGAGCACGATAAATTTACCCCTCTGGATAGAAAATGGGTTTAACCAAAAACTCAAAATTACTAATTCAAATTAAAAATGGCACAGAAACAATATTATTGTATATCATTCCTATATATAAGTTCATATGCACCTACGATTAGCCACAAGACCTTACAATCGAAAACAAAAGAAGATCAATTGATCGTTTCAACGAATTGATTCAATTGATGACTTTTCAGTCAAATTGCACCCAAAATGTACTCAAACTTGAAACAGTTGATCAATTAAAGCGTTCGCATTTGTTTTGTAGCCACTGTGTAGCAGGAAACGATTACAGAATTAATTTCTAAAAACTTCTAAGTCTAAGATTCAGTCTTAGCGAAAACAAGTCAATAAATATGAACTGACCTATGACAATTATCTGTAAAAAAGTTCGATTATTGATATCTTAAGTTTGATTTACATTGTTTACATCCCGTGCTGACCACGTATTTACGTTGTGGCTTTTCTAAGAATATATACTTCTGAGCTAAGCTTCTGTTTAGCATGATATTAACAAATTTTAATTAAAAGATTGCAGATACAACTTGAATGAGTAATGCGATACGATTAGCTGAGTCAATATAAAAGATTAGGGTAACGCCTCCAATTGGCACTTGCAGCTCGTGTTAATTACACACTCTATGATTAAATCAACGAGCATTATTATAAAACAATAAATCGAATTTAAACTAACAATAGTTAAAGAACATATATTTATAATTTATTCGTGTTACTTAATCGGACAAAATACTCGTATGTGCATACATTATTGGGTATGCTTGAGAGTAGGAATAACTTAAGAGCTGGGAGACTTATTCTGTATTGCGTCATTGATGAATGGGAAATAAATGTTTAAATTAATTCGAAAATACGAATATGATTACTATATTATATATTTATTAATGGGAATCTTGAAAGTGTATCAAGTTTGAAATTAAAGCCATTCTGAATGAATGGATAAATACAAGTAAAATTTTAAGTCGATTTCTATTGCAGTCACGATTTTATCATTTCTCATATATTATATAAACTTAAGCGTGAGCACACAAAATAAGAGAAAAATAAAAGTCATAACTACAATTAAAGATTGGCGGGTACTCAGTACTTGTCTAACAGTTGACAATAATACAAATAACAAAACAAAAAGTAGAAAAAAAACCGAGCTTGAGAAACATTATGTATACGACCCTTAGAATCACATTCGCGATAAAGAAAAGTGCCATCGACAAGGTCAGCACGTTGTGATCGACTTCAAAATCTACTGAATATGAACGCTTTGCGAAAGATCAGGGACAATGTTAAGGCGGGAAATATTCACTTAATCTAAACCTATATTTTCTCAAAAACAAAACATTATTAGGTTCGTCAGTTATCTAACCACCAGAAAATAACCTTGTTTTTCAGGCTGTTATTGTTTTAAAAATTCTAAGCAATGCCGTTCTAAGATCTAAGATCCTTAAAGTAATCCGATATTGATGGGAGTGGATTTTAAAAATATTTATAGAAATATATAACAATGTATATATTTAGACATTTAACAATTATATTCATGTACTGTACATATTAACTGTAGTTATGAATATTCAGCTTATTAATTTAATTGGATCGAATTTAATATTAAGAATATTTTTAATTTATCGAAAAAATATGTATTTATATATGTTCGTTAGAACATATTTATTTTAAACAATCATTCCGATACAATTCAATTATTTTTATACAAAGCTCTTCAATTGCATCGATTTTACATAATAAATAGTATGCTTTTGTTTTTGTTTAGAAATAGAGGAAGACAAGATGACTGCGAATGAAAGATCGCCGGGAGCTTCATGAAGATGCCACATCGCATAATCATAAACAGGCAGACAGAGAGACATACAGATAGATAAAGAGGAGGAGAGACGCCACTGGCCTACTTTTGAGTTGTTCTGCTGTGTTGAGATGCTGCGTCAGAACCGAACCCTATGATAAACAGCAAGAGAATCAAAAACTTTACACAAGCAACAATAATTTTTAAAAAGAAACGAAATGTGCAGCGTTCATTATACGCATTCCCTTTTGGCCACTATCTTCGCCTCTCTTTGTGCTTTACCTCGCTTCAGCAATCAACATGAGAATCACCCACCCAAATTGAAATAAAAACTCCCTCTCTCCCACAATCTTTCTCGCTCTGTCGCACTTGCACGTGAACTGCATGCGAGAGTCAGTGTCAAAGCTGTTATACAGGGCAACGGTGTCGTCGACTCTCTTACTCACATTTATTTGGCCGCCAGCTAAGTTTTTTGGGTGCAGTTCTTGTTGTCTGTGTTCTTGTTGTTGTGAGTGTAAAGCTGCTTGTTATTGTTGTTGTTGTTGTTGGTGTTGACACACTGTTTATTGAGTCGCAATTTCGCGCGCACGTGAACTAAAACGATGTGATGCAAAAGTTTACAAAATGAAAAACAATAACAATTCATGAATGAATCGCATTACAATTGAATGTATATATAACACTGAAAATATGTACATACATATGTATGTATATAGAAGTTTGTATAGCCCAAATTGCAGAGCTATTTAAATAAACATTGATTGTTATCACACTAAACACGCGATCATTGGATTTTAAAAATAAAAATAATTTGTTATTGAGCTAGGTAAGAATTTAGTCAATTTCGTAGATAATTCAATTGTTAGCAATTTCCGCTGCACACGAATTTAGGTAAATTAATGTATTTATATTTACTTAAGAAACATATGGGTTTTATTTTAGAAATCACATTAAAAAAGCACTTGAACCGAAACTTCTTTAAACACATGTATGTACTTATGTTAATGTGTATGCGTGTGTGTGTGTGTGTTTCAAATGCATTTGACGTTGCTATTGCTTTAATTTGCTGTCGCTTTCTACCTTTTATGACTCTTTCTTCATTGAACTTATGCAGATCGACAGCGCGTAATTAATTTTAATTGTGCGTCGTGTTGTGTTTCGTTTGCTATACACTGTACATTATTTACTTCTTTGCTTTTCACTTTGACGCGTCTTCAATTGACCGTTGCGCTGTTGTTGTTTTTGTCGTTGTCGTTGTCGCACTCGTAGGTTGTTTCCGCTGCCGATGCGCGTTCCACTTGCGCCGCTGGCTGCCGTTGAACTAAAGAACGCGCTCTCAACGGCTTATTATTATAGCACTGTCCGCTAAGTCGAGTCAGATGCTCGCTCAGCTGTGAGTGGACTGTGGACTGAAACGCTCAATTAATTGATAATGCAAAAGAATTTTCTGCACATCAATCACTCTACTGCAATAATGTCATATTTAATGAGAATTACAATTTAAGTAAATATAACATACAACTAAAATACATTTATAACTTGCAAGTCTTTTATTTATCAAAAAAAAAACCAATACAATTAAAGATTATGCAGCCCAAATAAAAGTAACCACTGTGCGGCGTTGACGTCGACGTCGACGATCGCAGGCTTCAGCTGTTTCTCTGCTTCATGCGCTCTCTTTGTTAGTTCTCTCGTATGCCGGGCTCTTGTAATGTTTTACGTTACGTTGCACACGTTACGTTATTTAAAATTACTTTTCACATTTTTTATGTTGCCGGTTAATGTGATTAAACTTTAAGCATAATGTGTATGCATTATTATACATGTGCTATATGGTCATTAAAAAATGGGCTAACTTATATTATATATGCATATACATTTGCTTGGAAACAAGTGTGGATACGTAATTGAATACTCAATGAACTGGGTTAATTCTCTTCTCTGTATTTTTTTTTTTAATTCACTGTGGGCGTGCAGTCAACGTCACAGTTTCAGTTCCCAGTATCTTCACCTCAAGATATTCCCCGATGGGTGTAAAATCTGTTTCTTATAGTGTTGTTTTATATTATGATACTGTAATCTTAATCATCGCTTTTATTTTTAAATCAAAGTTAAGATTATTTCCAAGTAAAAAAATATATGAAAGAACTGCATAGAAGAACAATGGCATGTGCTGAATGGCTTTAAGCTAAATTTTCAAAAACCTTACATTTAAAATGTGTAGTTTTTGAAATCTTAAAAAAAATTTAAATTCCCAATTTTACATTATTTTATTGTATTTTAGTACAAAAATAATTATATATTTGTATTGGTTTGCTCTGAACCTTGCACCTACATATTTGATATATATAATCTTTATCTGTAGGGATTGTCTAACCATTAATTAGATTAGATCAAAGCTACAAAGTAGATTGTAATAAGCATTACGAGATTTGGACAATGCAAGCAACGCGTGAGCGGATTAAATAAATACACCTTAAAATTCACTTTACTATCTTGATGGTTATTTAATTATAGGTTTTAGCTAGTAATGATCCGAAAATCGTTTCGACTATCTAGAAAATGACGCAGGCATCGCAACGATTGGCAGCCAAAAGAAAAATTTATTCGTCTCTTGTACTCTATAGACGTAAATTCCCGTACAATATATATAATGTATTGAAATTATTTTCTCATTGTTTCTGAAAATTAGCTTCAGGTAACTATATTGAAAAATAATTAATATTTTTTCCGTTTAACCTTTTTTTCAAAGAAAAATTAATTATATATTCAAGGATATTTGTAAATCACACTCTGGTTGTTTTATCTGCACTCAAATGTGTCACAAAATAAAATCGTATCGTATTAAATAAGTACGCCATCTGTTTTCTAATGAACCGCGGACAACAACAAAGCTTTTTAAGTTAAAAACAAATGCATATCTTTAGGCCAGTAATTAAACATATGTTGCCAATTGAATTAATTGTCATGCATAATGCAATATTCGTATGATATTCATTGTCTTATGAATGAATATCAATCGGATACTTGGTATTACAATCGGACTCTGAACTCTGCCTGTTGGGAGTAACTGATGAGCACCGATGACTGGCAAACTCCTGTGTGAAATTTTAATCAGTTTGAGCAATAGAATTCTCCGAATTGAAGTGCTTATTATGTAAAATAAGAAAAAGGTTGGGAACCTCTATATAAAGGACTGATTTAAATTTCAATTATCTTGATAAGAATCTTTTAAGCTGAGCTGTTTGACTTTCACTGGCCCATTCAAGCCAGCAGTTCGTCAATTCGTTAGCCGCGTCGCACCGGAAACCAAGTCAGCTTTGACGTAAGATTCCACTAATTCCATATTCAAACCACGTGCATCCCTAGTCGGTTAAATAAGCAACAAAACCCATAGGGAGATATAAAATATATAGACAGGAATACCTCTCTTCAAAGAATCACAACCAAAAAAGAATTGTGAGATTGATTAAAATTAATAAGTAAGGATCAAGAAAAAATATGTTGACAGGATGACCTCTATAAAAACACTTGAAATAGGATTAGGAGATTGAATAACCAGATAAATTCTATTGTTATAGAATAAAATAAATAAAAAATACAAATTAGATTAAAGTAAATAAATAAGCTATCATAGAACTGCATTCAAGAATTCTATGTTCAACCTTCAAGGAATGAGAACAAATGCGCAGCTTGACTTTATCTGAAAGCAAAGCTCTGACTTAAACTTGACCAATATTGGACATCTGAGAAAAGTACGCCACAAAGGAGAAGCTACAACTATTAATATTAATATTATTATTAATATGAGTAGTGAGAGACCCCCGACAGCAACAGGCTAATCAGTATGATAAGCGTTAGTTGCAAAAACCCACATATTGAATTATTTGCTTGAATCATTTGTTCGCTCTCAGGCGATAGTGTTGACGACGTTGATGACTAGAGGGGAACGGGCTAGAGGAACTATCGACCGAGCCATAAAAAATGCACCCATTAGTAACACACACTTAAAGCAAAACAAACCAAATCGATCAGAAGCCAAATGTAAATACACCAAGCGGTAATTGTAAATGTTACATTAAAATGCACATACAAATCCACATCTATATATGTCGCGTATTTAACGAAAGTAGAAACTGCAAGGGTGATGACCTCTATCAAAAGTTCGCTTAATTTTACCATTTAATAAATCACTTTTTTGAATTTAGCAACAACAAGAACTTCTTTCAAAGCTAAATATATATCACTTTATTACGTCTTTCAAACGTTCAATGTGCCTGCAGATGCATACAAAATAAAACTAAATCATCGACAAAAGAAAACACAAAACAGCAGGCACATTGCATGCTAGCACAGAGGGTGAAAACTTGTAAGGTGGTTGAAAACGCACACACGAAATTTTTAGCGCTTATTTTGAAATATTCAAATGGGGCAGTGCTGCAAAACTAATAAATGCAGGCAAGTCAGTTGGCAGTGCCAGTGACATCAACTTATCGATATTCATTGTGTTACGATACTTATTATCGGCCGACCGCCATCAATGCAGAAACAGATAATCAAGCGATAAGCTACCAAATTTCGCATTTTACCCAAAATTGTACATATTGCCAGATCGGGAAATTTAACAGAGTGGCAACATTTAGGATAGGTGGCAACGCCAACGACCCAACTACTGATTTTTAATTAAATAAAAACAATAAAACAATGAAAATCTCGCGCTTTAAAAAGTCGCACAAGACGCTAGTGTATTTTGCGAATAACTTTGAATATCGCGAGCCTTACCAGGTGCTAATTGATGCCACGTTCTGCCAAGCGGCGCTACTGGTGTGTAAATATGATATACTTAATAGAACTTTTGGCAATATTATATCAATTCTGTTTACAGCACAAAATTGGCATTGAGCAACAGATTCGAAAGTATTTCCAGTGTAATGTGAAGCTGCTAACGACCCAATGCGTTATTTTGGAGGCTGAGGCACTTGGAGCACCTTTAACAGGTGCCACAACAATCGTCAAACAGTTCCACGTGCATAAGTGTGGACACGAGGGGAAACCCGTCGCGGCAGCGGAGTGCATCAAATCAATGGTAAGCTAATGGGGGTATTCCTGAAATATAGAATACGTTTCATTGAAATAATTATGATATTTTTGTAGACAAAAGACAATCGGTACATTGTCGCTTCACAGGATCGTCTGCTGCAGGCGAGTCTTCGCAAGATTCCCGGACGTTGTCTGCTTTATCTGCACAAGGCGACGCCTGTACTCGAAGCTCCCTCGGCTGCGTCCAAGAAAATGGTACAAAAACGTGCCAAGAACCTCATGCTCGGCAAGCAGGTGGACAAAATTGAGTACATGAAGGAGAAACAAGGCTTGAAGGCAACTGAAGCGCCTGTGAAAAGGAAACCAGCCAAAGGACCAAAGAATCCAAACCCACTTTCCTGCAAGAAGAGCAAGAAACAAAAGCAAATCACACAACTTCATGGAGTACAGCAGACAAATATTGTCAAGGCTAAGAGAAAACGAGTTAAAGTCTCAGCTCATGTTAAAGCGGAGCAAGTAAAAGCCTAAAATGTACCCATGTTATGTTAATTAGGTAATAAAATTAAATTAATATGTAAATTTGTAACACAGTAGAAGCTGTTACATTTGTACGTAAAATGGTACATTTAATTCTTCATCAAAATGGTACAGTTTAGTATATAAGTAGCTGGTACACCTGTATGGTAAATGGTACTTTTTGAAAGTGGCACAGTGGTGTAGAGTTACAGTTTTCCTTCGCGGATTTTGTTCAAGGTCTTCTCGGTCATGAACTGTCCCAGGATTTTGGTGAGGGTCGCATTGCGGGCACAATAGGCCATCAGATTAACGGGAAACAGGCCGCACCAGGTGATATCCATTTTGTTGGCCAAGGCAACGGCAAAGAGTTCGCCACATCTTTCCGCCGTGAGACGCCTCTGGTTGGCCGTGCTCAGTCCCACTTTGCCGCCCTGCGCGCCCGTAAACGCCTCCAGGAGAAAGTCCGTGGCAATGGGACCGGGTGCAAAGATCGTGACATCCAGCTTACGGATCTCCGTCTTCAGGGCCATGAGATAGGCATTCAGAGCGTGCTTGGCGGCACAGTAGGTGGCCGAGAAGGGAACGGGACTGAATCCGGCTATGCTCGAGGTGGCCGCAATGTGACCACGTCCGCCGTTCTGTTCCATAAAGTAGCGCACCACATGACGCGACAGATGCACCACGGAGAACACGTCCAGCTCGAAGAGATCCCGATCCACCTGGATCTCAATCTCTGTCCAGCTGGCACGCTGCGAGCGTCCAGCATTGTTGACCAGCACATCCAGGCGATCAAAGTGATTGAGCACTGTGAAGAGGCAGGATTGATGCTTGTCCAGCTGCAGCATGTCCATGGGCAGGATCAGCACATCCTTGGTGGCCAGCAGACCCCGAGCCACCTTCAAGCACTCTTCCTGCACCTGCTCCAGCTGATCCACACGCCGGGCACTCAGCACCAGACGGACGCCATGCCGGGCCAGGCTGACGGCCAAGGCGCGTCCAATGCCGCTCGAGGCACCCGTTATCCAAACCACCTGTCCCCGCATTGTGGACAGCGAGACACCGAAGCGCGATTTGTACCACAGGGCCACATTACAGTCGAGCACGATCCACAGCAGCACATATACGACATAATAGAGCAGCAGAAGAATGAGCAGAAACTCTAGAAAACTCATATTCAGAACTTTGTACTTTGCCGTAACACAGACGACTAGAAATTTGCATACACCTACTGTGCGTGTGTGTGTGTGTGTGTGTGTGTGGATGATAACAACAATCAGCTGTTCGGCAGAAAGTGCGTGAGTGTGAGAGAGTGCAAGCTAGAGATGCGCTTATCGATGAGCGAACGACAGCGATTAAACAAAATATCGCACAGATTCAAAGTAATCATTTCTCTTGCATTCAAAGGAGAATGTGATTGTATCGATGGTGTCCGATGCTTTCCTTTTTTGATGGTTATTTAATTTAAACATAATAATAATATGATATGAAATGAAATACTACTTGTTTAACTGTATACTTTAAAAACGATAGAAATGGAAAAGCAGAGAAGCTTGCTTAGGATATTCAGACAGAAGAATACATCCTTAAGTCAGTGTAGTAGACTACAGTTGTTCATCGAAGTTAAATTTTTGATGAACGAATTAATCTTTCATATAGTTCGTTCGTTTAGTGAATAGATTCCATATAGTTTGTTCAGTGAATATATCTTAACTGAGTTGGTTTGAAGGATGCTATGATCTTATTGATTGATATGAGTTTCGCTCATTTACTTCAGGGATTAGTTCAATAGATCTTAGTCCGAACGATTCGATGCAACTCCAAAGTGTCAAAGTGACAAATTCTCATTTTAGTTACAATTTAATACGCTTAAAATTAAGAAAACGAATTGAATAGATTTTTAAGAATGTAACTCTCTTAATTTATTTATTATGCCTGCAGCACTTCGCTTAGATTGCCACAGATTTTGTCGATCTCCGAGTGACCCGCCTGCTCCAGTGTCATTATGGCATTCGCCAGACCGACAGTTTCACTCGTCGAATGCGCCTTCACCCAAATTCGTCCATTAACTCCGACGGCAATCTCGTAGGCCAGCTTCTCCGTCAGTGCTTTTAACGCTGGACAATTCTCGCGCAATAGAAGTCGACCCAGATTGAGGCTACACTTGAAGAAGAATCCATCCTGCAGTAATCCAAGCTTTCCACGCTTTCCATTCGAGTTAACGCACACCAGCTCCGGCTCAATGTCCGGACTTGCATTGAGAACGCGGGCGTAAAGTAAATCACCCGGATTTAAATCGGGACGATTCTTTTTTGTAGCCGACTCAAAGGCCAGATATGAAATGGACGCAGAGTCAGCTCCACCAATATCCACACGATACACATCGCCCGATTTGGCCTTTATAATACCAATGATTAGATCTCCTCGGGCGGGAACGTAACGTCGCTGATAGTTGTCCACCCAGAATGTGTTCGGCTCCTTGTGTCGGAGTGGACCTGCTTTGCTGGCCACAACTGTATCGTTGACTCTTCGCAGCCCTGGTCCCAGTATGATACGCTTGCCCTTGGCCACATCCTCGATGGCCGTAACTCGTTCGCCGGGCATTACAATGCTCATCGTGGTAGACATAATAGATATAATAACATAAACAAAACAATTTCGTCCGCGTGCTATTTAGATTGTCGATAGCTTATCGCTATCGATATTTCTGCAGTGCAGCTCCATTCAGTGTTGTACAGTGACAGCAGACTGTAAAACGATAAACTATAAATATTTTTAAACAAAATGTGAATTTAGCCACCAAATTTTACTTGAAATTGAACAAAAAAATTTTAATTTTTAATTCATTTACAGTTTGATCAATAAATTGGTATTATTTGTGGATGCCATTACGCCTAACCTTGTGCGAAGGTCAATTCCAACATAAAGAGAAGAGACCCCTACTGAGAAGCCGGTACCGCGCCTGGAGGACGCATACTCTCTCCCTCTCTCTCTCGCGCTCATAGCGGCAGTTTACGTTCCACAATCGACAACAACAATGGCCCACATATTTGTATCGCGCGCTCTCCGTGTGTACCCAACGTTGCATTCGACGGTACCGACAGCGCAAAAAATAAGCCAAAGAAAAACGCTATTCGCGTACTCAACGACAATCGTCGCTTTCAGTAGCAAATCAGTCGGACAAGCCGGAAGCTCACTAGAGTCGCTCTCGTCTGGATTTCAATTTCTGAAATTTAAAAGTTCTTGGTATGTACCTATATAATATACATTGTATGTATGGAAAAGTGAGAGTGAGCCAATTGCAAAATGAATAATTATTAAACATCTGAACATTTAACTTCTTATTGTGGCTGATAAGCCAATAATTTGTTAAATACAATCAACGATTATCTAACAAATTAGTATACACATATACTATATATATATATATATATATATGTGGGTACTTGATAACTGCTTCTAGTGACAAATTAAACATTTTTATTGATTTCTATGGATAAATGTAACAAATGTTATTTAATATTTCATATTTTTGTTTATTATGCAGTTTATTTTGCTTACTTTTTGCCATTTTTTGCTCATTACTTTTGCTCTGACCTTTAAGCGCTGCGTAGAGGTCATACATACAAATGGCACAACTGCTGCTACTTTTCTCTTTCTCCTGCTCTCCCGCGTTCCTCCAACGTAGAATTGTGTTTGCACGACAGATTACAATGTATTACTTGGATATTCACTAATTTAACTAGTGCAATCAATTGTTGAAATGGAAATTAAGTTTTTTTTGCAATAATATTGTGTGTGGAACCTGAATTTTTTATGATTTTGATGCTACTTTCGTTGATGAAATCTCTTTTCTCCCATTTGAAATAGACTCTTTTATTTTCTTAGTATTAGATTTAATACATTTAATTAAATTTGAGATATAATAATATAAGGAAATTAACTGCAGCTAAAAGAAAATTATAGAATTATAGAAAAATAAATATATGTATACCCGAATTGATTGTTTTTTTCAGATAATAGAAAATTTAAAATACCATTTATTATCCAATCAATAATTTTTTAAAAATAATGTTAGTATTATTTATTTTGTTGTGTTTAATTAAAAAAAAATGATTAAACTAAATAAAGACAGAAAATAGGGGCAGTCTTGTAACCGCTATGGTACATTTGTGTACCATTTTAAAAAAATCTTACAGTTAACCAAAAGACTAGACTGGAACATAATTTCATACAGCTAATATTATTTTCATTTGACTTAATTTATAATTAATTTTCTTGTATTTAAAATGGAATTTTTTTAAATGGGTAAAAGGCAGAAACTTGGGGCATTTTAAATGTACCAATTATCCCAAGCTGTACTTAATTGCCCTAGTGTCTGTACCAAAACGATTGAATGAATGGTACACTTGATAACACTTGCCGTACAAATTTAAGCAGTTGAATCATAGAGTGGATTTAAAAACAGCTTTTATTATTTAAAAATGTAATATGATTAAATTTAATATTTTCTTTCATATTTTTGTTGTTGTTGATTTTTGCAGTACTAACGGAAACAATATGACCATCAAGTCGATCAAAGCCCGTCAAATCTACGACTCTCGTGGCAATCCCACCGTCGAGGTCGATCTGACCACGGAGTTGGGTCTGTTCCGTGCCGCCGTTCCCTCGGGTGCGTCGACAGGTGTGCATGAGGCTTTGGAGTTGCGCGATAATGATAAGGCCAACTATCACGGCAAGTCCGTGCTGAAGGCTGTTGGCCACGTTAACGACACTCTGGGACCCGAGGTGATCAAGGCCAATCTGGATGTGACAGATCAGTCGGCCATTGATAACTTCATGATCAAGCTGGACGGCACTGAGAACAAGAGCAAATTCGGTGCCAATGCCATTCTGGGTGTGTCTTTGGCTGTTGCCAAGGCCGGTGCTGCCAAGAAGAATGTCCCATTGTACAAACACATTGCTGATCTCGCTGGCAACAAGGAAATCATTTTGCCCGTGCCCGCATTCAATGTGATCAACGGTGGCAGCCATGCTGGCAACAAACTGGCCATGCAGGAGTTCATGATCCTGCCAACTGGCGCCACCAGCTTCACCGAGGCCATGAAGATGGGCTCCGAGGTGTACCATCATCTGAAGAACGTGATCAAGGCCAAGTTCGGTCTGGATGCCACCGCTGTTGGTGATGAGGGTGGCTTCGCTCCCAACATTCAGTCCAACAAGGAGGCTCTCTGCCTGATCAGCGATGCCATCGCCAAGGCTGGCTACACCGGCAAGGTGAGAAAAGATAGTGCTTACCACAAGATTTGTAGACTTATCCATTTCCATTTATAGATCGAAATCGGCATGGATGTTGCCGCATCCGAGTTCTTCAGGGATGGTCTGTACGATCTGGACTTTAAGAATCCACAGAGCGACAAGGCCCAATGGCTGTCACCTGAGAAGCTGGCCAACTTGTACCAGGAGTTCATCAAGGACTTCCCCATTGTGTCCATTGAGGATCCCTTCGATCAGGATCATTGGGATGCCTGGACCAATCTGACCTCCAACACCAAGATCCAAATTGTCGGTGACGATCTGACAGTGACCAACCCCAAGCGCATTGCCACCGCTGTGGAGAAGGGCGCTTGCAACTGCCTTTTGCTGAAGGTCAACCAGATCGGCACAGTCACAGAGTCCATTCAGGCCCATCTGTTGGCCAAGAAGAATGGCTGGGGCACCATGGTCTCTCACCGTTCCGGTGAAACCGAGGACTCCTTCATTGGTGACCTTGTCGTGGGTCTCTCCACCGGTCAGATCAAGACTGGCGCCCCCTGCCGCTCAGAGCGTCTGGCCAAATACAACCAGATTCTGCGCATAGAGGAGGAGATTGGTGCGGGCGTCAAGTTCGCCGGCAAGAGCTTCAGGAAACCACAGTAAACGTTGCCACTTCTATATTCCAAACACACCAAGCAATACACACACCTTATCCATAAAAAGATAATGAAATAAAGTAAACCAACAACAGGTGTCGCTTTTGGTGTACGTTGTTCTCGTCAACCTTTTGAGTTTGTGACTGGCGCACAAAGCAAACCGATCTAACGATCTACCGATCTATACTACCCACAATTTGCTTCGTTATTAGACATTATCATTAACATTACGATTAGTATGATCCACTCTCATTGTTTGCAAAAACGTATATATTATATGTAATCCGCTCTACATGAAGATTCTCAATCGATCGTAGTGGCACAAATATCATTGTATAACCGTAATATGGTATGGATTCACATTATACCCACTAAATAAAGATACAATATTTGTTCTAAGCATCAAATTGTTCAACTCGATGAGGTAGTGCGAGTATAAATTGTTCACATGCAAAACAAAAGACGAATCCAATATACTCTTATTCAAAGTGTTACTAGATGTCAAATAAATATGGTTGAAAATACTCCAAATGTGTTTCATTTCTGAATTTATGCTCAATAGGAGGTAACTGTTGTTTAGACTTGAAAAATAAAATATTTTGTGGAGATATGCTGTTATCAGAATAAACGTTGTTATTCTCAGAAGTACATAGACGTAAGTTTTCTGCAGAAGTTCAGATATCTATCCTTTTAGAAATATAGACAAACAAATTTAAAAAAATGTTTAACCCAAAAAACTATTGGAATTTGTTAAGAGAAGCTTTAATTATTCCAAGAACCTAATCTGCCCCAGATAATTAAAACAAAATTTCTTAAAAATATAATCAAAATCGATGTCGATTTATTGTTTCATAACGTTTAGCTAAATAAACTACTTATCGTAAACATTTAACAATATTAAAAGTTTTGTCGTATTTAAACTATAATGATGTGAAGTTTGTTCAAAGTTGTAAAAATAATAAGATGTGAATTGTATGTGATCACAAACAAGTTAAGAAGTTGTTGTTCAATTAAGTTTAACAAGTAAATAAAATGTGAAAATGAATAAAGCTAAAACTTAATTATATGTAGGATTTCAAACTAAGGCACCGAATTGGTAGCAATAGCAATTGGCCAAGTTGTTGGTCCCTTTAATACAATATCCTCGAGAGCATTTTTAATCTTGATGAATCGACGCTTGAACTCCAGACCGCAGCCCTTCGATAGTCGGAAATCGACGAGTATCTTGCCATCCATTTCAATGATGTGCGCCTTGAAAACTAAACGCAGTTTACGCCTATCAATGGTGGACACGGTGACGACGCCATCATCGCTGACCTTGCAGGTGTAACCGCCCAATCTCTCAATGTTGCCCACTAGCCGTTTAATGGTGTCATCCCAACGCGTTGTCACAAAGAATCGCGTCATGCGTCGCACCAAACGCTGGAAATAATTCTGTGATGCACTCTGTGTCTGATTCATTTGCGTGGCCAGCAGCAAATCGTCGAGCATCGCCGGCTGTGAGAAGCAATAGGTGAGACGTGCCTCCTGCACCAAAGCCTGTCGATCCCCATCCTCCTGGTTGATGCCACAATCGTTGTCGCTGCAAAGCGTGGGCATCGGTTGGGAACAATAATTGCGGGATATTGAATCATCCAGATTTGTGCTTAGATTTGCGCTCGACTGCAGACGCTGTCTCTTGGCCTTGGGTGAGCAAATCTCCAGAGCGGCTGCCGAGTCCACCAAGTCATAGGAACGATCTGCAATAATGGAAATCAATAAGTAAGGAAATTGAAGGGAATTTTTAAATATAAAGATGATAAAAAAACTTAAAGTAAAATCAAATAAGAAGCGTTGGCAAATAAACAATAAATAAATAAGAAAGCAAATGCAAAAACCATTTGGTTTTTGGTAATAAAGCTCTATGGAATCTGCACACACACCATACAGCTAAAATCACCAAAGAGCAAATAATATGCAAAACAAAAGATGAAACAAATGGTTAATGAACATAATGGAGATTGTTGATACGATTTATTACGATTTACCATTAGAATTTGTAGTTTGGCAGCGACGCCAATGCTTTGGTAATCTAGCTTTATGAAGTATTCAAATCTATCATACAGCTAAAGCGCCAAAGCAATGGAGAAATGCAGCATTAAAAACTTTCACTTGACTTGCACTTGAGACAACACTCACTTAAATGCATACTGTTGCATGCAACATGTGCAACACAGGCACAGAGCGACCCTCAAAATATGCAAAGCAAACAATGTGATTGAGAGTCACTAAGTACCTGAGTAGCAAGCATGTGCTCTTAAAACACGTTTAGACACCAAATAAACCAGTTAACTCTTAACACTCTCTCTTACCATGCTCTGCAAACTGCATGTTGCACCATTTGTGATCGAGGATCTTCTCAAGGGTCAGACGCGTGCCTGGACTGCTGGCCAACACTTTGCGTAGCAAGGATATGGCCAAGGTATCCAGTTTACTCCAAGGTGTCTGCGTTTGCCAATGATCGTTTTCCTTCCAGTTGATAAACTCTCTGCAAGTCGCCGATGGTTGATCCCACGGCAGCTCTAAAGATATAGAAAAATCCAACAATCTTTAGTCTTGTACATTTTTACATTTTTAAGGATGTCAATGAACCGTGCAATTTACAAGCTATTTACATTCGTGCACTGCGGAAATTAATGTGAGTTTATTTCTTTGATTGTTTATTTTTTTTTTGTTGTTTAACATTTGTTGCTAATTTATGTTATGGTTGTTTGGCGGGTGCGCTGGCAAGCAATTTAAGCTGGAGCTTTGGTATAAAAGCTTTAGATGATACAAATTAGAGAAACAATCTACAGCTAGAATACCAAAGAAACAGCAAAAATGAAAGTTGTAAATAGTTGCGGTATATATATATTTAAATGTAAATTGTAAAACAAAAGCAATGAGGCAAAAACACAAAACACAATTACATTTAAGTATGATGAACCTTTTTATTCGATTTATTAAACAGTGCCTTCATATGGATGCGAAATGTGAGAGGAATCTAAATGCGTATGCTTTAAATCGCGTTTGTGGTTAAAACATTTCAAAATTCAAATTGTTTGTTGAAATGTGCATAAAATAAAATGTTGATTTTAATACATATTCGTTTTGTATTTACACATGAAATAATATCAAATGGAAAACACACTCTAATGCGTTTCTTTTTGGACTTACCTCCTGCTAACATTGTGACCAGGATAACACCACATGACCAAATGTCCGCTGGCTGAGCATGATAAGGCTTCAATAGAACCTCAGGTGCCACATAAGGCAGCGTGCCACATCGCTTGTCCAACAGACGCTCCTTGCCCTTGCATCTATGGGATGTGAGTTATTGGGTAAAAAAAAGGATATTGAATTAGTGAATACTCATTAGAAATAAAAATACATTTACATTAATACATTAACATATTTAATATTAATATTTAAATTAATAGTTAAAGTAATTAAAGTAAAGTAGTGAGTAAGTAAAGTGAGGGATTGATAATGAGAATAACATATTAATTTGATATTAAAATTTAAAGGGACAATTAACTGATAAAGTGAATAACAAATTAATTTAAGGGAACGTACATATTAAATACTCATACAAATCTTAATTTACTACATTTCGATACTCATTTTCATATTAAGAGTTAAACTTTTATATAATTTAGTACATTATTCTAGTTTAGTTTAGTCTAGTTTGCTTGTACCTAATACCTAAACATTGTGGCCATGCCAAAGTCCGAGATTTTCACATTATCGTGCTCATCGAGCAGTAAATTCTCCGGTTTTAAATCACGATGTGCAATGCCACGTTGATGCAGATATTGTAGACCGGACAGCAGCTGTGTAAAATAACGCTGTGCCTCATGTTGTGGCATGCCAATGTCGGGCTCTGCAAAAAATAAAAAGACAAAAAGAGTAAAGTAATAAATATAGACGTAAGCGTAATTCTTACTTATAATTTTCTATATAATAAAAGTACTACAGTCTCTTGGTAATAATAAAGTATATAAATAAATAAAATATTCAACATAAATATGACTTTATTATAATTGAGTCTAGACAGTCGTATTAACACGTCTAAACAGTTGTAATGATTACTCCACAAGCAATCATTGCACATTGGACTAGTTTAAATTCGGAAAATAGCAAAAGCGTTGCAAGTTTCGGTGCCACATCACAATGATGTGAAGAACTCCCTCCACCCTCCCAATATTGCTCAGACACATTTGCCAAATTGTCATTTGCACGTCTGTCGTTTTGTAATCAAGATCTGTATCTGTATCTCGTCATTTCAACTTGTCGTCAAATGTCCAGGCTGTTTAATTTGCTGTCCTTCAGGTTGTAGTGTCCTCCCACTCACAACATCAAAGCTGTTTTCGTCAATGTCAGTTTACATTTCGTGTGCACATATTGACTTATTTACGACTACGACGTCTGTTGGAAATCCATATTGGAACGAAGGTATTCCAAACTGATTTAATCTATGATTTTTATTTATATTAAATACCATGAAAGGAAACTTGATTTGAATTTTATTTAATGTATTATATGGATAGAAGATAATATGAAAAAATCATCTGAAGGTAACAGTTAGGGTATTATTTTCTGTCAGAAATATATACCATAGAATAACTTATGGGTTGCTAAGCTGAAGTTTTATATTTAAATTAGTAAGTTCGTTTCGATTTTTTTTTCTCAATTAAAAATAATCATACTATTAATTGATTCATTTTCTGTAACTTACCGATGCGATCAAATAGTTCTCCACCGGCTGCATATTCCAGGAATATATACTCCACATTTCCCTGCGAGCGTTTGCCAAAGAAGCGCAATATATGCGTGTCCTGCAGCATCTTTTGAATGCAGACTTCCTTGCGCACGGAGATCACAGCATCGGGATGTTTCTTCAAATCGACCATTTTCATGGCCACAGCTTCTCCCGTCTGGCGATTGATCAGCAATTTGACTCTGCGGCAGTTAAGGATACGAAATTTAGTTGCAAGTGAAACGACAGGAGGACGGGAAGACAGGGGAAGAACGGGGAAAGAGAGGGAGAAGGAGCTCCTTTGTCAGTGTATCGACTGGTTTGGTGCAGTGCTCCTGTTAGCAATTCCAACAATCGGGACATGCGCACAACAGCAACAAGCTGCGACGAAGCTGGATAACTGGGCGGGAGGATACAGTTATCAGAGGATGCGATGTTGGAGGAGGAGGAGGAGATGGCAGTGTGGTATATACGCCGCAAATACGCCGGAAATATGCGTTTTTCCTTGTCCCCACAGTGTTTCCGGTTTATTGACTTCTCTATACACACACACACACACCCACACATACACACAGAGACACACACACATTGCCGTGTGTTGATTTTAAAGAGTTCTCCTCTCTTCCCATTCCACTCTCTTCTCTTCTCTCAACTTACTCGCCATAGGCACCTTCACCGAGTGTCTGAGCAAGCGTCCATCCCTCGACAAATTCACGGGTCGATGCTGTTCCCGTTGCTCCTGATGCTCCTGTCATGGCTGCCATATCCGTTTGCTTCAGTTTAATATCCTGTTGCCGTATCCAGAGATCCTGATTCCGATTCAACTACTGTCGCCATGTGCCGTTCCTCAGGCAATTTGTCGTCAGGTGCATTGCGTGTAACTGTAAAATAATGAAATGTAAAATACAAACATCCAGTTAGTCGAAGATGAACTTTAAAAGTAATTAACATTCATGTGGAGATTCACGCTTAACCTCAAATTCCCCAATACCATTTGACACCCACACACACACACACACATATACACAGTTGCATATAGACATACATGTACATACACATTGTGGGGATGTGGAAAATTCTGTTATTGGTCTATACATACGTATACACACCAGTCAACGTTTTTTATGCCGTTTTAATATTTCATCCTTTGGCATGGTCATGGTTCGTTCTCGCATGCAACCACAATCACAACTACAACTACAACTACATCAAACAAGCTCCCATCATTCCCCGCCCCTTCCCGCCTCCCTTTCCCCACCCATTATCACTCACTCCACTCCACTCACAGACTTTCCGAGATGGCGCTGAGAGCACATGCGCTCTTTTTTCTCAAATAGCGCTCAATTGAAGTTCTCGTCCCACACTTACACACACACACACACACACAACATACTTATTTAAATTTGCATATTGATACATGTCTGCACTGTTAATTCGTACACTTGCTAATGTAACAATTATTAAATCGTTTTATTTTTTAAGTCATTTTTTCATTTCAAATAAACAAATTAGAAATTTTACAAATTTATTTGAGCTTTGTAAACCTAACCTCAGTTTTCAACTTTTATTTTTCCATCACGAGCAACATGAAACACAACAACAGCGACAGCAGCATCAACAGTCGCAGTCGCAGACGCATAAAAATGTATTCCTGGCTGCTGTCCATCCGTTATTCACTATATTCACTATATTGCGTACAATAAACTTGCACTGCAAAGCTCTCGTTCTATGCTCAGCTCACGATGAGTATGACGTCGTTTCTATCATCGTCTCGGCTAGCTTTCCGACGAAGGGAGCGTGACAGGCAGAGACAAAAACAGTAACGACGAGGAGCTTCTCCTGCTGCTATCTCTTTTTTTGCGTTGTTTGATGCCGAAACACTGAAAACAGCGGCCGCGACGTTGACGTCGACGTTGGCATTGACAGCGGCTTCGTATTTGCCGGTGCTAAATGCTAAAAAGCTCATGGCAGGCGTCGAGTAGTCGATGCTCTGCCGCTGCCGCTGCTTCTGCTGCTGTTCTCTTTTGCTGTTGCTGTTGTTGCTCTTGCTCTGTTGGCTGCGTTGTTCAACAGGCCACTATTACGATTTCTTTTATGCTCCTTGTGTGTATGTGGGTATGGTATGTACTCCATTTACATTCAAAATGGAATTTTTACCTCTCTTTCACGTACACATGCAAAAACACACACACACACACTGTGGCACGCTCGCTTATTTTCCTTTTATTTTATTTTGCGCTCCTTTTAACGTTTTTCATGGCAGCTTCCTCTTCCTAGGCTATTTTTAGGCTAGGTAGAAAAATGGCATAAGTGAACAGGAGTCGCAAATGATCGCCTGGCTGATACCCTTTAAATTTCAATACATATATTATTTAATTTTAATTGTGACCAACAACAAAATTTACTTTAAATAAGACCCCTCTCATCGGAAATCTGGTATTTCTTGATTTGATTGTCTCTGAGATCAATGCACTCATAAGGGTGAGCATCACAAAGGTTTTATAAGCGATTCAAATGTGAAGTTTTTAAAATATTTTTTAAAAAGCTAATGATGAAAGCTTTTTAAGTCTTATCTCAACTTCCTAGATGGAATTTTCCTTAAGTTGAATCACATTAAACAGTGAGGCTACATTTAGAAAACGCAGATTCCTTACTCAAAAATCAAATAGACCGAAGAAATAGTTAAATTAATGAAGATACACTTCATTGGATTTTCCGTTTCAACCCGTTTCTTTGGGATGTAGACAGGGTATAAAAAAGTGAAGCCTGGCCTAGCAACAGTATCTGGGCAAAGACATGGACATGAACGGTTGGTAAGAAGGCGAACTGGTTGCTGTTTGTGGTAAAACTAATCACCAACAAGTTAGTGGCCAAAGAAAGACGAATGGAGGAGCTAAAAGTGAACAGGAATAAGTGATATTGTGCATACATAGATACATGTAAACTAGATACGTATACTCCTATCTCGCAGGTTTTTGTAGACTTGTAACCGGCATTCATGTATCATTAGCCGTGTTCAGATTAAATCAAAAATTATTGCAATGATGCAGTTAGGTTAAGCCTAGAAGCGGTTTTGAACGTTTATTTTTGGTGAACAAATCATTGAACTCCAATGAATCCCAAAGTTTAATAACAGTTATTAAGATATCAATAGATAGCTGAGTACTTGATCAGCAGATACTTTATTATTATTTCTGTTTTGACCAATAGAAGGAAATCTGCAAAGCCTGAAATATTTTATTGTTTATTTCCAATGATTACAGGGTACCATTTAAACATAGATTTACTTCGTAACTTGGCCCCTAGCAACAGCAACAGCAACTGCCCTGGGGATTTTAGATTGTGAACTGAACTGGCATTGCCACTGGGAAGACTCTCCCAGCCTCCTTTCTTCACCCCGTGGTTAACCACCTTCGATAAGGCTCAACAAATACGAGTTTAGGTATAAGCTTGGCCGTTAATACTCCAATACCATAAAAAAAAAAGAAACACAAAGAAAAACTTGTCTACACTAGGCGAGAGTGATGTTCTTCAGGATACTCTGTAAACAGATGTAAAGCCCTATTAAAAGTAAGCGAATTTTCTGTATCTTAAAATCCTTTCTTAAATCTAATCAAATTCAAATGAAATGTATGAAATTACATTGAGCAGTGATGAGGAATACTGTTCCTCGCATACACTTTTCCACAGGGTATTCACTTATATTGTATGGATAAGACGACTCTCTTCGTGGATGCAAGGACAGCAACCAAAGACAGAGGCGAGTAACAAGAGAAGGGGCATAACAAGCTGCTTTGCAGTCAGAGAAAACAAGTCCAGATTGGCAAATCTTTATACGTTACTTTTTTTTTTTTTTAAATATATACTTTTTAGATGGCGGACTTAAAGAAGGAGCCATGTGAGCAAATGAATCTTAAGTTTTATTTCATTAGCATGGCAGGTTTACCTATCTGATGTACATGATGATTATATCTATGAAATCGGCAACGTCACTTCCATATCGCAACAGAGTATAGTGTCTGTCTCTTGTTGGGGTCGGGGGTCATCTCCTTTTTTTGTTTGCGAGACGAGCGCGCGTCATTTGCCGAACCCAAAAACCGTTTCGTTCATAGTGGGCTATAGTGTCTCACAGACTGTCTCGATACGATTCGTCACGACTCGGCAATGCGTAGTACACACACTAGGAAAAACCCGGTACGATATAATACATTCCGGTATTGCAAATCTTAATCAAACGTTGTTATTTTGTATTTTGCATTAAAAGTTCGTTGTCTTTTGATTTTTTGGGGGGAACATTCAGGTTTTCCTTTAGTTGTAGATTCAACTAGTATAGTTTCCAGAGTTGCCATTGTTGAATGAACCGAACCCGATATAGACGCAATCCTGGCGACGGTTCGTCCTGGGCTAGCGTTAAAACGAAACTGTGAGCAGCAAATGCGAGCGATACATGACCATTGTATAATGTACAGATACAGATACATATACATGCCCATAGGCCAGGCCAGGCAACTCGAAATTTCCAGAGAACGGCGCCAAAGAGAGCGATAGAGAGAGCAACATATAGTTTATCTATATATATATATATATATCGATATATATATTTAAGTATACATATGTGTGTGGAGAAGGAAAGACGCGCTTGCGCGCGCCAAAAAGGTGGATGCAACAGACCTCAACACGTTTTCGGTGGTTGCTGTTGCTGTTGCAAGTCTCTTGTCTCTTTGTCTCTCGACTCTCGGTCTCTCGCAGTCTGCGCTCCAAACAGCTTTCAAGTTTAACTTGCCGCTCTTAAGTTCAATGCGGCAGCTGCGACGACAACGACAACCGAGACACCAACAACGGAGACGACACCGCACAGCAGCCAACGTCAACGTCAACGATTCGAGTCGAGTCGAGCCGAGGAGCCGAGCATTGTGCAAAGGGCTGTTGCTTCATATTATTCCTCATCGTATCGCATATGTACATACTTAAATATATACATACTTGTGTACATACACATACCTATACTTGTATTAAATATATATTGTATTATTGTACAGATGAATAGTCAGTCCCCATCCTCTGCAAATCACGCTTTGACATCAACATTTCCAAGTTATGTCTGCGTTTCTCTTCTCATGTGTTGCCTTATATTGTCTTGAGTCTTCTCTTCTTTTATCATATTTAATTGGAACTTTTATAAGTACGTATGTATATGCACATTTATTTCATAGTATTACTTGTACTGTTTCTCACTTCAAGTCCTTGTTTTATTCTATATACATTTTTATGAATTTCGAAAATATTATATTATATTATATTATGAGAGTTATCTTGTACCCGTTTACAGAAGTTGTTTATTCTGCGCTTTGAAACATTTTGTTTTTTCCAATACTTAAAAATATACATATCTGTAGAAATAACTACAATTACAATATTCAGATTTTAGTTATATCTAGTTACTCTATAATTAAATATTAGAGTATATATGTATGTATGCTTCATCGTGTAATTGTGTTGATACCAGAGATCGCAAATAGGAGTAGAGTTTAAAGTTAAGGACGTAAAAATGACCTAGGTGAAAAAAGCTGGCATACTCTTTTTTGTGTGGAGTATAGTAAGTTGGAAATTTTATTTTCCCAGAAATCAAGTTTAATTCTCGATCCAAAAAAAAAAAAAAAAAAAACTAAATTTCAATGCAAAAAACTAAATTTTTAACTTAATGTTTAAAATAAAATTAAAAATAGGTTCCTAACAAAATCGTAAAATTTTGATAGGGCTTTAAGATTTACCATAATAGGCTCCACTTAAACAAAATATTTGATAAAAAGCATACAAGTAAATCAATTTCAAAATCTAAATTTACTCTGATATAAATGATATTTAAAAAAAAAAAAAATCCTATGCGAAAGCCTGATTACGCCTTGACATTTTACAACCGGATCGCGGCCAGTATACAAATATTTTCCAAAGATGAATCTGGTGACAAGATTAAATTACCCTCATAAAGGGTATAATAATGGCAATCAACAAATGAATGAAGGGATTGCGGTTTCCACGGAAACGGAAGAACTTGCATTTGACACATGGTAATAGCAGATTTCTTTATACTCACAGATGCATGTATACTCATGAGAGAGTGTGTGTGTTATTAGTTTTTGCCAATGAAGTTGTGCACACCGGAATTTGGAACTAGAGCGATATCAACTTTTGTACTTTAAACATTGTTTTTTTTTTTTTTGCAGATTTTAAGCAAAGATTAAGTTAATTTAAATTATGGAATAACTAAGTAGTTTGGAAAACAATAGCATTAGATGATAGAAGCGACATCTCTCAATATGAGATAGAGAATTGGTTACTGTCAGTACTTGAGTACTAATTATCTTGTAGGCGTGCTTTCTACAAATTAAAATATTGGGTTTTAAATAAGTATTAATTCTATTTTAAAACTAGGGTCATATCAATTTAGACCCACTTAATGTTTCACTGATAATGATCTGATTTGATCCGTTTTTGTTGTAGCTTTCTCTGTTTTTGCGATAGACGTCGACGTCGTCCATTACTACTATATATATTGGTTTCTTTAGGCAGCGTCAACGGTTGTGGCGGTTTCGGTCTCGGTTCCGTTTCCTCCGACGATGTCTGAAGCAGTTCATAAGGAATATCAACGTAGCTGTCCTTGCTGCTGATGCTGTCATCCAAGTGTGTTTTGGCCGTGGAATAGCTCGAATCAATGCCTCCCGATTCAGCCGATTCGAAAGTATTTGAATTGGGACTAGTCTCACGGGACTTTTTCTTTTTATTTAATTTAGATGTTTGACGCTTTCTACCCGGCTCAAAGTAACTGGGATCCAATATGAATGGAAACGATTTCTTTCCATTTCGTAGAATCTGAACTTTAGCCTGGGGCAAAGTGTCTGTTGTTGTCGGAGCCAGCGAACCGCCAGCCATGGACATCATGCCAAAGTGACGCATCATGGCCACCGCCTCCATCTCAACGGTGCTCTTATCCTCCCAGTCGGCCAAGGTGGCATGCTCTCCCAACGGCTTCGTTCCGGCGATCTCCTGAATGCGTTCCATCATCTCCAAACATTCGCTAATTTCCTTCGTCTTGGATACGTGTTCTTGTTCCTTTTGGATCTCCTTGTTGCGTTTCTCACGCCTGGCCAGATACTCATAGGTGGACTGCGGACGTGGAGTATATTCCCGACTCCGAGTTGCCTCGTATGTCCATTGTCCGTGAATTAAATTGAATTCGGGTTGCATCTCAACCAAATCATCCTCGAAGTTTGTGGACGGAGCCCAAGCCATAATTGCCAGTTGCCGATGGCGCTAAATTTTGATATTGAGGGGTTTTATTTAGTAGGGGGGTCAAATCTTAATTCAGCAATTTTGCAGTCTACGAATTTGTTCAGCCATCAACATAACCTTATTTTCTGCATGCATGTGTGCAGTTAAAGTTACAGTTATTCAAGCAATTGTTTTGACAAGATCACAAAGTCACTCAATTTGATTTTTTTATATATATAATTTAACAAAAAAATTAGTTTCTTACTAAATTAAGAATTAAAATATATATATATTTTTATTTAGTCAAATCACTTTCCTGGACTAACTGTATAATTGTATTTTTATTTTTTTTTTTTGCATGTAAAAACATTTTCTTGGCAGATTAGATTTGCAGATCACAAATACACGCATACATATTCATATGCATATGTGTGCGTGCATATACAATGCCGGCAAATGCGAAAACAGTTAAAACTCACGTCGGTTTTAAGACAGGCGCAAACGTAGAACAAACCAATTGCAGCTTAATATCAGCTACTTACCCAATCCTTTAACAGTACTTCTTACAGTACTTAATATATTAAACATTAAATTGTGTTCTAAACAAAAAATCAAATGTTTCGTTTGAAACTTCACTTCGTATGAACAGGGTTGTCAACAACTTGTCGATAAATCGGTCTAGTTGTCGCGATATATCGACAATTGTCGGTTGTTTGAAATTCAATTTTAAACTCAATGTTTATATAAAAATGTAAATATAAATATTACTAAATATATAACATAATGTATTTATAAAGCCGCAATATAATTTAAAAACCATCGATAATATTCATTTGTTTTTAGCAGTACTCGATTGTTTTCGCAAAAACTTTGGCAACTCTATTGCACTGTGCACCACTTGCAAACTTGTACATATATAACCATCTCGCTCTGACATCAAGAATTTGTATAGTAAACGCAATAAAACGCCGAATGAATTGCGCCAAAAAGTCAAACAAAGCAAATATATACAGCAAAATATGAAAGATAATGACAGCCCGTTGCTTCCTTTGTCGAATAATTTGCACATATTAGCCCAAATCAATAATAAAATGCAAATATTTATGCATAAATTGAAGTTACGACTTACCGCATTCGCACCACTCGCTCACACAGCGGCGTTTTTTTTTTGCACGCCTGCAGTCTTCTGCTTTTAATTAACAAAGACACAAAATTCGAAGGCACAAGATATAAGCGAATTACTGGAGTAGCACAATAGTTAGCCACTTTTAGTAGTAGACATTTTATTTATAACAATCAGCGTGAATTAAAATGTATGCAGAAAGAAGCGGTCGTCTTTTTTGTACACACTGTTGCCAACTTTGCTATTTTATGTCCAAACGTTGCCACCCGGTACAACGGCTGCCACACTGCAAAAAATTTTCCGATCTGGCAACAGTACTGATAGGTGGTGGTTGGTCGATACTTTCAATTAAAATACTAAAACTCGATATATAAAACAATACGAATTCTATCGAGCGTTAAAAGGAATGTAATTTAAATGTATTTTTAGCCACATGTAAGTTTTTATTAATACATTGAAATTGTATTTAAATTTGTTTGTGTACAATCTTTAGTACAATTGCTGTTTACTATTATGGAGACAAGGTTCAATGTCCTCGTCGCTTTTACTACTACACACATGCGCGATGCAACTTAACAGCCGGTCGTGGATTTCATTAATAAATATCCTATGCTTTTCGCCTCAAAACTCAAAATTCTCCACTCGCGATTTCGCCTACGCTGTTGTGAAGAGTCCTTGCATTCGCCCAATTTCCAGTTGCAATTCGACAGCTGGCCAAGGCGTACGGAAAATCGGAAAATCGTACAATTATTAATATGTATGTGATGACACATATCATAAAACAAATAAATTAATAAAGTGAAACAACATTTGACAACGGTGTATTTTATATTTAAAATACAAGAGAATTCTTGTCCTTTTTATAATTGTATTACTTGTGTAAAATTAATCTGTGCTCTTTGTAAGTGTGTTAACATACTAATTGTAGAAAGTATGATATTTTATGACACGAATATATATGATATAATTAATAATTCTTATAAAAATGATAAACCAGTTAAAAACAACAACCCAAATTAATTTAATTAGTTTAACATGGTCTCCCACTCCAAAACCCAACCTTAAAACTAACGGTGGTTATATGCGAGACTTTTTTCGGATTCATTTATAGGTCATACACCCTCTTAAGCTTTGTAAAATGTCTGTTTGTAATTGAGTTCACTGTACTTTCGGGTTCAATAAATATAAATGTAGAGCACTTATCAAATGCAAACTTTGTCCAAAATGGTATTTACCATTAACAAAAAATATAAGAAATGTTGTTATATCAAATCATCATTTTAAAATAGTTAAACAATAATACGGAATACTTCGCGCAATTTGCTATGTGTATTTTTAGCCACAAACAGAACGTGTATTTAAAGAAAACAGAAAATCAATCGAAAATATCGAAATACAAAATTGAGAACAATTTCTGATTGTTAATTGTTTATAAATCAAATAAATCGCCTGATATTTTTGAGCGTTTCCCACGATCCAAACCATCAAATTAAATAAACAAATAGAATATTTGAGTTGTATACACAATAATTTTAATAATGCGCGTAGTTTTTAAATTTGATTTTCTTTTTTTTTTGTGCCATCATAACGATGTTACTGCCTCTGTCTCTGCCGCTGCCGCTGCCGCTGCCTCCGTCGACGCAGGTACTGAACTGGAGGTGCTACGGCAGCAAACTCGTTCGATTGCTGCACTCAAGAGGAAATCTCAACTCAAGGTAACTAGGGGAAGCAATAGATGCTTTGCATCTGTGAATTCACTTTTCACCTTTTCACGTTACTTGTTCACTGCACCTTGCATTCATCTTCTATGTACCTTTGGCTTAGCATAGAGATTTTAGAGTGGCCTCTTGTGCCAGTTTATCAATTTTATGCAGTTTATGGGCACAACAACGGCACACATTTTGGTTGATTGTGTTTCTCTTAAAAAAGTTCTCTTTAAAACTTGAAAATGGATTAATTTGAATTGGTAGATATTCAAGAAATTGTTTTGCAAGTTAATCGAACTTTTATTGTACTTCTTAGGTACAGAGTCTATAAGTATTTTATATTTCCTTTTTAGTTATTTAGTAAAAGGACATACAATGTCTTAATGAGTTTTTCTTAAAAAAGTACATATTTTATTCTTTTTTCGAAGTTTTATGGATGCTATTATGGTTTAAATGTCTGGCTGTATCTATGTCATATTGAGAGTGGAGTCTAAATAAATATAATGTGTATTATGTTTATATTCATGTACATGCAATGTATCCATATTTAACTTTATTCCTACTTATTATATTTTCATATTTCTCTAACTTACATTACAAGACAGGAAATTTAACTGCGAAAACAAGTTAACCTACTTTTCGCGGGACTGTAGATGTGTGTGTGTGTCCTACACACACATACACACACACACACACACACACTCACACATACACTTGTACTGTCGTTGTTTAGACTTTTCCACACAGACATGCAGTTTGCATGTTTTCGGTGCAACGGAAGTGCAATACATATATACGATACATACACATGTGTAAATATGTAAATAACAGTACTAACATACAAACACAGACGTGTGTCAAGGAGGACAACATTTAAAGAGCTTTTAGCAAAAAAAAAAACAACAACAAAACATAGCGAACGGCAACAAAGCCAACACAAAGAGTGTTTGGGGTCGGGGTCGCTGTGTTGCGGGCACTGGTTGAGGAGGGTGATGAGGAGGAGCAGGGAGGGGAGGATGTGCGGTCATCGCGACTGAGTGCAGTGCCCTCAATTAGAAGGCGCTCAAGGACAGCGACAACAGCTGCAGCAAACGAAATCGCAACAACAACAACAGCAACAATGCCTGTGTCCATAGTAACCATTAATTGAAAATGAACCCTGCGTATACGTAATAAAAACCGTATGCCTGTTTGTAATTTGTTATTTGCATTTTGATTTTCCTTTTCATCTATTGTACTTTATGCTAAAAATCTTCTTAATAACACTAATTTATTATGAGCAAGGCTGTTGGCCTTTAAAAGTCAACAACTCAGCTCTAACTTGATTCTAAATATGTATAACCTTCTCATAACTGACCCGATTTCCCTACGAAATAATCATTACACGACCTTTAGTAAGGTTCTGTATTAAAATTGCAAAACTAAAATTTGTTCCTGCACTGCGCATAATTTTTTTCTTTCATTCTTTCGATAACTGTCCATTTATTTCGTACTTAAGGTTTTAAGGTTTTTTTTGAAAACTTAAGCTTTCATAACTTTGTCAATTCTTAACCGATTTCCGTTATTTTAATTCTTTTGATTCTGCATCAATATTGGAAAGCTGCAATTTTTTTCTATCACTGTTAATTTTTTCTATATCTTCACAGTTTAATCTCCCCATTTTCGTCTTAACGCGTTTTCAGAAATTTTAATATTTCATAACTTTGTCAAATCTTAACCGATTTCCTTGATTCTGTATCAAAATTGGAATGTTTAATTTTTTTTGCACTCTTCCTTGACACTTCAATATAACGTGTATAAAAAATGTGCTTTGAGAAAACTCTATACTTGCAACTCTCTTCACAGCATGGATTTAAATCGCTGATGCATACACTGTACACATTTCTGTATGTGGTTCGCAGTCTGAGTGCACTCAAAAAGCGCGCACTTGGCCTTCCTCGAAACAAATGCCTAGGCAAAGAGACAGCTGTTACAGCAAATTGTTGTTGTCTTCGTTTCTAACATTCACGCACTTGCCCTCAATTTCTTGCCCCAAAAAAACAAAAAAACAAAAACAAGAGAGGGTGAAAAAATGTGCAGGTTGCATTCTGTTTGAAGCAGTCACATCTCAAGTGATGCCACCTTGTGCAATATTCGTCCGGTATTTTAACTTCTGCTTTGCCTTTGTTTTTGTGTTGCAACTTGCAAGATGCAAGTACACAGAAAAAAATATAATATCGACTATTGTTGACAAAATAATCGCAAGCGACAAAGAATATTGGATAATGTAACGAGTATCCTATAGTCGGGATCTCGAATATAGCCTTTCCGATTAGTTTACTTACTATATTCAACTGAAATTAACCTTTTTTCGGCCGTTTTGGCCAAGTCATCTTTGATATTGCTTGAATGTTTGAGAATTAGGTATTCCACATGATATTTTGAGATAATTTTTTAAAAAAAAAAAGTAAAAATTTGTAAATCCTTTTATTTCTTAGTAGAAATACTTAACTAAAAGGAATTTGGTTGCCTTCGTTTATGGTTAGTCTTAGTTAGGAAATAGTGTTTTTTTATAGGAACAATATTTAAACAAAAAAAAAAAAAACAATATCCTAAGAAATTGTCTTTACAAACATTTTGAAAACTTCGGGCTTATCAAAAAAATATTTGCCGAATACTAGATACACAAAATATTATTGCAAATGATGGTAAATATATTTGATTATTTGTTAAGAAAATAAAAATAAAACAAATTGAGTTTTAAACTTGAAGTTTAGAAGGTTTTTGTTTTGTTCTGTGCACTACCGCGTTCCAAGGACGCGTTTGTGCAGCATGCCACAAGCTTAAGTTGTTGCCGGCTAGGCACCGCAACAACAAGGACACTTTGGGGGTGGGGCAGTGGTCCAATCTCCGCTCTCCACTTGTGGATATATGCTGCATAATCAATAGCATCACCGTCAGCATCAGCATCAGTCGGATGGATGTGCACAACCTTCGTTGGAGGTGAAGCACAACGAACGTGAACCTCAGGCTATGCTAAAAGCAACCATGTGTGTGTGTATGTGGGTGTGCGTGTGTATGTGTCAGCTGTGTGTTTGGCCAGCAGTGAAAACCAACAACAAGTGCAAATGTTACTGTTACTGTAACTGCAGTCTTGACATTTAATTATCTGCTGTTGCTGCCGCTCCAGTTGCTTGCAATATTGTTGTTGTTATGTTGCTGCTGCTCGTGATGTTGTTGCTGCTGCTGCTGTGTATGTCAAGGTTTGCTGTGTTGCACGGTCGTTAGCTTTAATTCAGGAACTCTCACAAGCTTCCCTTTTGCTCATGTGCATTTAAAATGTTATTTAAATGAAACTTGCCAATCTTATATTCTACGTAACTTATTTCTCTATAAAATAAATACATAAATAAATAATAGATAATACATTTAATCATTCTCCTTGGCATTATCATATGGAAAAAGTCATGACGCTTCAAAGTATGCTATAATTTTGTATTAATGTAAGAGACTCTTACTAAGAGTTCTTGATTTACTGTCGTGTTGCTATTTACAATATTTATACTAATTGCAAAGAATTCTGTAAGAATGTTTTTTTCAGCATATCAAGAAAATTTTTAATATAGATTCGGTATTATTTTACTTCGCTATTGACTGATATCTATTTTACTATATACATATTTTTTAAGTTTGTTTATTTCATTAAATTCTTATATATTGCTATTAATTGCTTATCAAACTAACTAAACTAATATATTAACCTATTTTGCTTTGTCTGTTGCTAGTTGTCGAAATGGACCGATGCAAAAACCGGAGAGGAAGGAGAAGGTAAGTGCCTAGACAATTAATAAAATTTACAAATATAAAGGGTTCTTATACTCAAATTTAAGCTGATATTCTTAATAAATAAATAAATTCAAAATAGATCTAGAAAATCTGTTATTTTTTTTTTAAGTTTTTTCCTATAAAGTCGCTGGACGTTAACGAAGTATAGACCAAAATTATAGAGTGTGGGTGTGCTTGTTTCCAGGTCAATCAATAGTATTTCAATGGATTGCAATTACGAGTATTAGCCAGACCTAAAGCTAGCATGTTTCTCTCTATATGTGTGTGTGTATGTGTGTGTGTGAATACTTTTTTGTTGGCCATAAAATAGCAGTGAGAGCGACGACTTCGACGTTGAATGTTAGCCATTTTGTTTTTGCTTCGTACCTCATAGCATAGCGTGTACTGACCTACGGCAAGCAAAAGAAACTGCACTTAGGTTATGTCCTGCGCAGTCTCATATTCTTGGCACATACACACACACACACACAAACACTCGCACACACACCTACACTCATACTCTTATGTCTATACGTGTGGAATCAATGAAAGTTCAACGCACGGTGAACGTGAAAAGGTACAAAAAATGTGGGCTAATTTGTTACTCGACCGTCTTATAAATGCTTGACAGTTGGCAATGAATGCAAATATCAGATACCCTTTCTTGAAAAGCGTAATATATTGGAAAATCTTGATTGATCAAAAACTAACATTGAACTTGGGAATGATAATCAAAATACATTTTCTTATTTCAAATTATTTTTGTTTTGGTTTTTGTTCAGCAAATTTAAATTAGATATAAATTATTTTAATGATTTTCACTTTACTTTTCAACAAATTAAAAATATAATTTATTGATTTTTATGGGTATCTTCAATAGTTCAGATGACATTATTGTGGTATTGCAAACTATTATTCATATAATAATCATTGATATGTTTTTATGAAAAATAATGAATACATTAAAAAAATAATTATCAAATATATGCATAAATAAAAAAATAACTGAAAAAAATTAATTGGATTTTATTCTATGTAAAGTACTGTCATTTTAAAAGTGTATAAACGTAAGAACTTTGTATATTTATTTGATAACGTGTGAACTATGTCTCTGGGTGTGTTTATGTGCTTGTGTGTGTGTGTGTGTGTGTGTGTGTGTGTGTGTGTGTGGGTGTGTGTGTGTGTGTGAAGGTGGTTATATGAATATATAAAAATATGCATTGATTTGCTGATATGATGAAAAATGCTCGATATGTATGCATGAATTTTGGATGAAACCAATCAAAATTGTTTGAGAATTCGGAAAACTGTCAACTGACATAAGCCAGAGCCTAGAAATTCTATCACTAACGGGGAATAGTGCAATTCTCTGTAGCTTTCAAATTATCATGACCCCGCAAGGGAGTGAGGTGGTAAATGCAACTGTTTGTATGACTGTCTGTGTGTGTGTCTGTGGGTGTGTGTGTGTGAGTGTTTGCAGTGCATTTATTATATGCAAAAACAAGCAACAATTGACCCAGATTTCAGTTTGATAGCCAACTTTTTCTGCTTTAACCAAACGCGACCATAAAATTGTTTGTGCTTTGCTTATGAAGATTATAATTCAACTTCAACAGCAGATGACAAACATTCATACAAGATTAATTTGTTAACTGAAATGAGAGTAAATTCAAATTAACTGCATTTTAATTCATTTTCAAGCAAGGACATCATCTTCGACCTTGAAACCTTCGAAATATACGGCAGAAATGCAACGGAAAACAATTTGCCGTTCAAGGCTGAAAAGGAATCCGTTAACTTTGTTATCTGTGCTACACGTGTACAAGGTACATATGTATCTGATAGTATACTATATTTGTCTGTTCAGCAGAACAGTTTTGTTTCCGCTACTCTCGTTTTTGCTGAAGTGGTGGTCGAAAATTCTATATTGAAATTAAAATTTCACATAGTTAATTTTTAATTTTTTTTTATTGTTATTTTTGTGATAAAAAAGAGAGATATGCGTATATATATATTTGGGATTGGAAATGATAAATAATTTGATCACTAACAAATAGATGAAAAAAAATAAAACAAATTATATAGAATTCCGTATTTTCTCAGTGCAGTTAAATATCACTTAATTTGACTTTAGATTCTATTAATTTTACAATCTAATTACAATTTCCAGACCTGGTTGTCAGATGACTACATTTTATAGCTTATACGCTTATACAGTATATTAATTCCTTGTCACTTTAAAACTAACTGTTTCTTCTCTAATCATTAATTTGTATGAACACATATTTTAAATTTGATTAATTATATTAAAATTTAAGAAAAAGTTGTGGCTCTAATTAAATATATTAAAATCGTTAAGAGAAATATAGAAAACGTATATTTTGTCAATATTTTTGGTGCTTCTAGCTCTGTATAAATGACATCTTTTTCTTCTCTAATTTTCTATTTACAGACGAAGGAAAAAAGCTGCATTTTATAAGTCCGGCTCGACGTAAATCGGTGTTAGCCCCGATACTGAATAAGATCAAGAATGGTGCGGATGGCACAGACGCTGCCGAGAAGAAACTGGGCGGCGACAATAGTGGGAGTGGCCATATAGCCGTTCAGATAGAACCGGCTAGGCGTGTTAAGGTGGATAAAAAGGAACTTGAAAAATAATACTTGGGATAATATTATATTTGAATTTGTTACAGCGTCATAGCATACACGGCATGATGGAGGAGGAGAACACTATAAGGCCACATCAGGAGATACGACAACTGACGCTGGAGGAGAAAAAGTTCCTCTTGGCCGTGGAACGTGGCGATATGGCGGGCACACGACGAATGCTGCAAAAGGCCCAGGACACGGACTATATCAATGTGAACTGTGTGGATCCATTGGGAAGAACTGCCCTGCTTATGGCCATAGATAATGAGAATCTGGAGATGGTCGAGCTGCTCATCAACTACAATGTGGACACTAAGGATGCGCTCTTGCATTCCATTTCCGAGGAGTTTGTGGAGGCTGTTGAGGTCCTGTTGGATCACGAGAATGTCACCTTTCAGAGTGAAGGCAATCATGTAAGTAATGCATTTTTATTGCTGAAGAAATATCTTAATAGTTACTTCCTAGAGCTGGGAGAGTGCATCGGAGGAAACCTCGACTTTTACGCCCGACATTACACCGTTGATTCTGGCTGCCCATCGGGACAACTACGAGATTATTAAGATCCTGCTAGATCGTGGAGCGGTTCTTCCCATGCCACACGATGTGCGTTGTGGCTGCGATGAGTGCGTCCAGTCCAGGCAGGAGGATTCCCTGAGACACTCCCGATCTCGCATTAATGCCTATCGTGCTCTGGCCAGTCCCAGTCTGATTGCGTTATCCTCCAAGGATCCCATTTTGACGGCCTTTGAGCTGTCCTGGGAACTGCGACGCTTGAGTTTTCTCGAGCATGAATTCAAGGTAAGCTGAGCAGTGAGATATTTCAACTGATCCTTGAATAATCACTATCCCTGTCCGTAGAATGAGTATCAGGAATTGCGCAAGCAGTGTCAGGACTTTGCCACTGCCTTGTTGGATCACACTCGCACCTCCCATGAGCTGGAGATTCTACTGAATCATGATCCCACTGGACCCGTTTATGAGCATGGCGAACGCATGCACTTGAATCGCCTTAAATTAGCCATTAAGTTGCGACAGAAAAAGGTCAGTAGATACAAATTTTTTGAAAAGATCTCAATCCTTCCTTTTTTTAATTCTTATTTTTTAGAATTTGTTTTTCAACATTTTTTTTTAAATTTTCAAGTTCTTTGTAACAACTTAATCATTTTTAAAGCATATCTAACAATTATATATTTTGATTATTTTATTTTTTACTTGTTTTGTAACAATTATTAAAAACATGCTTAAATTATTTATGAACTATCATTTCATTTTAAGAAAATTTCGAATTATCTTATAACTTTAAAAGTAATTCTGAGTCGTTGCATTTATTCGTTCGTTCATTCAATCATTTTTATTATTACTATTTAATAATTGTTGGTCCCGAATGCATTTTTAAGAGTAAAGATTTTAAGTTTATTTTATTTTGACTCAAAGCAAAGAACTTTCTATTAAATTCGAATAAAGCTAATATGATTAAATGAGTACGCATTTGTGTGAAGACTGGGCACAGGGTATTTTAGAGTCGAGCACACTTTAATTTTCTCACTTTTTACTTTGACTTTCTGCAGTTTGTGGCCCACTCGAATGTGCAGCAGTTGTTGGCCAGCATTTGGTATGAAGGCTTGCCGGGATTCAGGCGCAAGAATATGGCACTGCAGGCCGTGGACATCATACGGATTGGCATACTGTTTCCCATCTTCTCGTTGGCCTACATCCTGGCACCGTACTCCAGCATTGGCCAGACGATGAGGAAACCCTTCATCAAGTTCATTTGCCACAGCGCCTCGTACTTTACATTTCTGTTCCTGCTCATGTTGGCCTCCCAGCGCATCGAGACCTTCATTGGCAGCTGGTTCTGGACGGAGCCGAGCAACATGCTCAACCAGGTGGACGAGCTGCAGCTGCCCACTAAGCGGGGAGCCAAGCCAACGTTCATTGAATGGCTGATCCTTGCCTGGGTGAGTGGTCTCATCTGGAGCGAGGTGAAGCAGCTGTGGGATGTGGGATTGCAGGAGTATCTCAACGACATGTGGAATGTCATTGACTTTGTGACCAACTCACTGTATGTGGCAACAGTTGCACTACGTGTGGTCTCCTTTTTTCAGGTGAGACCTAATGAATCCTTATAGAATTCATCTGATCTTGATTCATGTGCTCAGGTTCAAAAGGAAATGATCTTCAACTCGCAGGCAACTGATTTGCCTCGTGAGCGTTGGGACACCTGGGATCCAATGCTCATTTCCGAGGGCCTTTTTAGTGCGGCAAACATTTTCAGTAGCCTCAAGCTGGTGTACATCTTCTCGGTGAACCCACACTTGGGTCCACTGCAAGTGTCTCTGTCTCGCATGGTCATGGACATAATGAAGTTCTTTTTCCTCTATGTCCTGGTGCTCTTTGCCTTTGGCAGCGGTCTCAATCAATTGCTCTGGTGGGTTAACCAATCTTCAATCATTTAATCTCTTCTTTTTGAGCGAATCTTCTGATTAATATAAATTTAACAGGTACTATGCGGATCTGGAGAAGAAACGTTGTCCGGAAGTCTCACCCAGTCTGCTTTTAAATATGAATGGCACCAATGATCCCAATGCTTGCATTGTCTGGCGAAGATTCTCCAAGTCAGTATCTATTTTGTCAAGATTAGCTTCTCATTTAATTGTCAACTGTTGTTCCTTATAGTCTCTTCGAGACCACACAGACTTTATTTTGGGCTGTCTTTGGTCTCATCGATCTGGACAGCTTTGAGTTGGATGGCATCAAGATCTTCACTCGCTTCTGGGGCATGCTCATGTTTGGCACCTACTCTGTGATCAACATTGTGGTGCTGCTCAATCTGCTGATTGCCATGATGAATCACTCGTATCAGCTCATATCGGTGGGTCCAACAACTGTCACTTTTTCTCCTTCTCTCTGTGAATTAATCATTTCAACATTTAAAGGAACGCGCGGATGTGGAATGGAAGTTTGCCAGATCCAAGCTGTGGATCAGTTACTTCGAGGAGGGTGGCACCTGTCCACCTCCATTTAACATTATACCCACTCCCAAGTCCATTTGGTATGCCTGCAAGTGGATGAGGCGCGTCTTCTGCAGCGGCTCATCCGCCGCTCGGCGAGAACATCTCAAGACAATACGCGTAAGTAATTCAAACTTACTATACTTCGATCCCATTTTATTATTCAGTACCTTCCCAAAATGCAAAGGAGTATTTTAACTTGATGGTCATTTATGTGGCAGGATAAAGATTGTTTATAAATAATTTTTAAATATTAATTAAATATTATTAAATGTCAAAATAGCTCACTCAGTTGGAGCTTTAAAGAAAATAAAATAACACAACATTATTATCGGAAATTTAAGAAAATAACTCTTATTTATTATAAATTTTATTTTTTTTATATTGGGGTCCCATTTTTATTGTATTTTTAATTTTAAGTAAAGTTTTTACATTCGAGTTTTTTTATTTCTTTATAACTTTTTTAATTAAGATTACAAATAAAAGTAAATTTTATTAAAACAAAAATTGAATATAAAGGTTTATCCTGCTTTCAGAATACTTTTTGCAGAAACAGTATAGATCATTTGATTCAGATTTTAATTTTTTTAAATACTTTTGTAAGTTTTTATTTAAGATACCCGGTATAGTGACGTAGATCTCAAAGATCATAGTTGAGCAATATTAAAGACAGAGCCTTGATGAATATCAAACTATTCGGCAGTATCTTTAATATTCTCCTTTCTTAATCCCAATTCCAATTCTTACAGCGCAAAGCACAGCAGGCCAGTGATCGGGATTTTAAATATCAGCAGATCATGAGGAATCTGGTGCGTCGCTATGTGACCGTGGAGCAGCGAAAGGCGGAATCCCAGGGCGTAACCGAGGACGATGTGAATGAGATTAAACAGGATATTTCCGCTTTCCGCTGTGAATTGGTTGAGATACTGAAGAACAGCGGCATGGACACGAATGTCACAGCTGGACAAGGAGGAGGTGAGTAAAAGGAGGAGAAGAGGACAAACTGCAGCCACTTTATTCCCCATTCCTGTTTAGGAGGCGGTGGTAAAAAGAATCGTCAGAAGGAGCGACGTCTGATGAAGGGTTTCAATATTGCGCCACCAGGATCGACAGGATCGCTGGCACCCGTGGCTGAGTTCTCCACATCGTTGGACAACTACGATAATCAGCACGAGATTCTCAGCTCGACGCTCTCCACTCTCTTCACACCCAACTTTATGCATCGACGACAGCACACAACGTGTGAGACTGTTGTGGGCGTGGAGTCTCCAACCACGCCCACTCAGGGCACAGTGGCGACTCCAACTCCACCTGTTGCCACCAAGTACAACAAGTCCACACTGAAGTATAACAAACGCATTGCGGGACACAAGAAGCGTTGGGGTAGGATTTAAAAATTAAATATAAAATTTGAATTATTTACATATATGAAAATTAATACCCTATTTTTCTAGGCACACTCATTGAGGCCGCCAAGGTGGGTAACGTTAGCAAAATCCTGGGACGCTCCAAGTCCGAGGATTCCGTATGCAATTCCTCGCAGAATTCCACTCCAGTACATGGCCAGGTGCGGGTTACATATGCACAGAATTCACCACAGCATGGTTATGGTTATTATGGTGGTACTGCTGGGGAAGCAGTATCACCGAATCCGCATCCACATCCACATCCGCATCCGACTACGTCTGTTCCTGCTCCAGCTCCGAGCAGCACCAACTCATCAGCTCATACTCATATGGGCGTGGGAGCCCATTTCTTTCACACGACCACCGGTTTGTTGCATTATCGTGTATTGTATTATAGAGTATAGACTCCCTCTTGGAATTTTAAGTTTTAAATGAAATAAATATTTCTAACCATTTTATTTTATTTTTTAAATTTTACATTAAATGTTTAACTAGAATTTTGAGCTTTGGAAATTGTATTTAAAGATTTTTTATTTTATAGAAAAGTTGTTGCTTCTTAACTTCTAGTATTATTAAGCATTTTACTTTAATAATAATACATCGTTTATTTAGATGTTTATAATATTTTTTTTTTATTCTAATCGAAAATTTAATTTAATTAAACTTAATTTCAAGCAATTTATTATATATTAATATAGAATTTTTATTGTCCATTATATAATGTGACTAAACAAGTAATTGATTTCATATATTTGAAGCAAGGAATTAAAAGATGAATTAATTTTTTGGCAGGATTAACCGCCATTGCTGCACTGAAGCGAAAACGTAAGAAATTCTCCTCGAGCAAAAATATTTGTCCGGTCACGGAATCAATTGCAGCTGCAAATGCGGCGGAGTTACTCAACGACAAGGTATGCTGACATATATATACTATATATTCACAGAACCGAATCCAAAAAAGGTTTTCTTTTGTGTTGGTTTGTTTTCCTTAACAGACTCTCAAACGAGTCTCCAGTTATCCGGCAGCCACAGCCGAGGGCGGTGTACCGCACAAGGATCCCGCCCAGGTTTTAAGACCGCGACGACATGAGCAAACGCAGAGTCAGCACGATTCGGTGGAGACGTCAACGGAGTTCACCCTGTCCATTGATCCATCCAATACGTCTGTCAATTCTCGAGAGCCTTTGATCAGCAGCAGCTGCGTCTCCACAATGGGAACTATTGGATAAGCAGTTGATGATCAAGATGATGGGACACTTCTATGGGAATAGCTCTCTAGTACACCAAATACACTTACAGTTATATGATGTATATCTGCATAGATGCAACATGATATTGTCATAATCATATAAACAAACAAAATATCCCAACATCTCCTCAATTAACCGATCCATATAATTGCACAGAACCTTAACTAATTGGTTATTGCTTCAATTCCAGCCACATATCATGTGATTGCATTTAAACCGACTATTTAATACCCTTGCAGGTTATTCGTATGGCAGCTATTTCGAACGATCATTAACTTTTTAATTTGCATATATCCAATCTGAATTATCAAAGTCGCTGCAGGGGTAATAAATATTTCGATTTAAATACAATACCAAATACCGAATACCTATAAAACTATCCCATATCGATGTTGAAAGTTGCCTTAGCATGAGAAATATTTTTTGTATGCAACTATAAATAACCAAATGATTGTTATATGAATGTACATCAATTTATATGTATGTATGTATGTATAAGGCATAAGTTTTGGATGAACATTGTATTTAGAAAAGCGCTGTGTTAAATTGTTAATTTCTGAAATGGATTTGAGACAAGGATTTTTGAAGTTAGTCGAGGCTAGCAAATGCAAAGCATACACCATAAATTTTATACACCGATTTTAAGCAACACAACAAACTAACGAATTGAATAATATCGATAAAGATTTTAGCGTCTACAATATTTAGTATATGTATTTGTAGAATAAATACTGCGTATGAATACTACATTTTAGATGAGTTTAAAGTTATAAGGCATTGCGTATGGTTACAAGTCTTAGATTAATATAAAACCAAAAAAAAAAAAAATATTAACTACTTACTATAACCTGCAGTAGCACTAATCAAATAACACAAAAAGATACAATAAAAATACGAAGAGCGATTACATGTGTTTGTAGGTACTTAAAATGTTATCTACGAGTATATCCTATTATAATACTATTACTCAAGCCATGATTCTAAAATTATCAAGAACGTAATCGTATTATTTAAATTAGTAAATTTATTTCTATAATTCAAACATGGAAATTATATCCGATTAAAATGGAAACTTTTCAGTTAGCTAATGGTATTCAAAATACTTTAATTTTCTATTCAACATTTTAGTTCAAATTAGAGTCGAATCAATCAAAGCATCTATAATCGACATATCAACGAATAAAACAACGTCCGATTTGAAATTGATCAGTGTCAGCAAAAATAGCAGTTAAGAATTATTCGAAAAGACATGTTCCTAAAGCAAATATTCATTCCGTAAATGGTCCGATTTGATGAATCTAAAAATTGTATAATGGATACTTGTTAAAAATAACAAAATAGAAAAACTAAAACATTTTAAGTACGCACACAAACTTGTAGGCAACTGTAGACACCGACTAATTGAAAAATAAAATAATGTTCAATGTCCTGGCTTTTAAATGAACATAGGAGAAAGTAAGCATTAAACTCCTACACTCAACAATAAAGTTAAAATAAATACAATATAATAAAAGAACAATAGCAAAACACTTAAATCATTTTCTAAATTAGATTTTACAAAAAACCAGAATGTTTTGTACAATATTCTGATCTTGTTTCGGTCTTCGTGACTGGATGTCAAGTAAATAAGCGCCGAAAAAATAATTAGTAAATACAGACAAGTACATAAATAATAATAAAAAATTGTTATTTGCACAAAAAATAAAACAAGCAATTATATATTTGTTTTTAATTTGAATAGCGTTTTGATTATTATAGAAATATGAAATTATTATCCTAGATTTCAATGATGGAGTCTATTTCGGATTTTAAATTATTAATCAATTAACAATTCTCTGATACTTACGGTACAGATTGAAATATGAATAAAGGTAAGGTATTTGTATATCGCATTTATTTGAAATGATTCATATATATGTATACTTTTGCAAATAAATTGTATAATTTGTTGCATTGTATTACATATATGTAAGTATGTATGTATAATAAACAAATAAATCGACAAAGAGTACAGTAATTTGCTAATATATATCTGTATATATATATACGTTTATATATTGTAACCATTTACCGTTGTAAACATACATGTTGTGTTTTATTTTCATTGTTTTTTTTTTGTTTTTGTATTGTTTTTAATTTATTCTTTAGACTTTATATATATTAAACTATGGAAAGAAACGATTACATTAATTTATTTATTTAGAAAAATAATAATAATTGGAATATAAATCACTTTGCGTTGCATTAGGCTATAAATTTCAAATATATTCTCATATATATATATATATATACTAAATATTTTCATCGTTTTTTTTTTGTTTGTTTTGTTTTCTTTTGATTTTTGTGTAAAAAATATATTTATAAACATGCAAAAGAAACTATACTATATAATCACTTGGAATTATATAGTATATTTTCTCATTAAATGTGTATTTTGTTGTATTGTGTGTATTTTTTTTTTTTTTTTGTATAAATGAGTGTGTGTGTATGTGTATTTTGAGAGCTTTGTCTAGTTGGGATTGGGGCTATGTCCATATATGGTATAGCACGCACATGGAGTCACAAATTGACCAAAAATTTGTTTTCAATTTTGCAATAACATGACATTAACACCGACAACATTTTCTTGTAAGCTCTGGAATAATTGGTTAGTAAAATTTCTCATTTTCTTTTTTGGATAGCAGCCTCTTAACTGTGGCTGCTCGGTTGGTAATTGTTGTTGTTTTCTTTTCTTTATAATGTTTATTATAATAAATTTTTTTGGGGGTATTTTATATATTTTCGTACGAAAAGTTTTGTGAAGAATGAAGGAAGCATTTTGCGCTGTTTAACATTGCCTAGAAATGGAAAACAGTTGGGATTTTCATCTTTTTTTTTTGTATTTTGAGAGGGGGAATGAATTATAAGATATCTAGCGATTGGCAAATCTGAGAGAACAAATTGTACAGATAATGTTGTGTAGTCGTATTTGCATAGTTTTACATTTAGATACAGATACAATATACATATATAAATATATATATAGTATACTGTTAGTTATCAGTAATATACTAGAAATAGAGTCTAATAAATTCATACTTTTTTCGTAATTCGATTCGCATTTAACAAGTTTTCATTCATTAGCTTTAGTAACATGCATACACACATATATATGCGTATATATATGTGAAGTGTAGCACATACATACATATATACATGCAACAAGGGTTGAGTTAAACAGTTTGGAAAGCGCTTTTTTTTTTTTTATAAATTTGTTGATTAAGCTTACAGTTGTTGTTGTTAATATGTTACATTGAGAATTTGTTGTTGCACAAAATGCTATAGCACATAATGGAGAGATTTGTGTGTGTGTGTGTTAGTTATTTTTACATAGAAGTATATATTTGTGATTCCGTTTAGTAACAAACAGTTTATGTATATATATATATAATCATTTTTAAGTAAATACCATATCATTTACAAACATTTATGCATAGCTATTTAGTGTATATATGTATGTATGCATGTATATATGAATACAATTTTCATTTCAATTGTTTAATTGTTTATCGGCAAAAAGATTATCATATTATTATTATTTTATAGTACTTCATTGTTTTGTGTGTACATTTAATACAGTTCTTGTTGCAGTTATAGATGTAATGGTGTGTGTGTGTGTGTGTATGTGTGTCTGTTTAGGAAATTTACAGGTTATTGTTGTTGTTACATATACATAGATATAGTATATATATAGTATATATAAAAATACAAATACATGTGTAATTACTAGGCAATCGACAATCACTTATTTGAGACATGAAACATCAAGTGTGCTTTATATTTATAGCAACTTCAACTGCAATTTTAGCATTAACTTCATTTGTATCTTTTAGTTGTATCTTTTTTTTGTTGATCCATTCAATATTTAACCCCAGAGCATGTGCACCAGCATCGCAACCAGGAAGGTGACAAACACAAAGGATACCACAAAGAAGACGGCCTTCTGTTGATCCGTTAAACGCTTGCGATTGCAATACAACGTTGTCAACCTGGAGATGACACGCCTTACAACTCCTCCTCCTCCTGCTGCTCCCACTCCATGTTGCATGCCACTTGCAGGACTGCTCATTGTGTTGGTTCCTGCCGTGGAGTGCGTATAATGCGCATGATGCATGTGATGCGAGTGATGCATATGATGCTGATGATGCATATGATGACCAGCAACTGCTGCCACATTGCTGCTGTTGCCCCGTAGCAATAAAGTGGAGCTGGAGGATGCTGAGGAGTCCTGCATGTCCTGCATGGGATACATTTGCTGCTGCTGTTGCTGCTGCTGCTGCTGGTGATGATGATGATGGTGATGATGATGATGATGCAATGGATCGCCACATGCATTCAAACTGGACAACTCATGCTGCAAGCGACCAATCGCTTGAGGATCAGCACCAACGCCACTGCTGCCCGTTATGGCCGATGCACTAACGGATCTCAAATGGACACCATTGTTGGCATTGTTGCCCGTCGACAATTTGCGACTGCTGCGTTGTGTGGCTGTGTTCGTCGGCATCACAGCTGCGGCTCCGTGCAGATGATGACATGCTGTCGTGGTGCTCGGACTCAATTCACTGGGCACCTTGTAGCGCAGTGCCGTCGACGGTTGACCCGGAAACAAATCCCCATTAGCTGTAACACGCACCGCACACACACGGAACTGATAACAGCTGCCCGCTGACAGATTATCAATGGTGAACTTGGTCTCGGTGCCGCGATACAATTGACGATACTCCTGATTGCTCAGCGCAAGTGGCGTACTCTCGCTATTGCCACGTGTTTTGGGTGACTCGGTGGACTCCATGTCGGCTGACACGATGGCATATTGCAGCTGATACTCGACACGATCATGGAAATTGTTCTTCGAGTGCTGCCACTCCAGGGTCAATTGCATGGCCAGCTGCCCGGCCTGATCCAACAGACAGACGCTGCTCTCGTGGATGACCCGCGGTGCCTTGATGTTCGCCGGCAATGTGGCGGTCGTCTCGAACACATACTCCTCGGAATAGTCACCATCGCCGGCCCGATCCGTGTGCGCATAGATGCGGAATGTGTAGCTGCTTCGCTCCTGCAACTTGTGCACCTTGCACATGCTATTTGTGCCCGCGTAGACGCTCTGGAATTGCTTGGCCCTGGCCACATACATCTCCACAAAGTACTTGGTAAAGTCGGCAGCGGAACTGGGAGCTCCTGCTCCGGTTGCTCCAGTTCCACTGCTGGCATTTGTCCGGCCACTATCACTGCTCCACTTGAGCTTGATGTAGTTGTGACCGGCACCGCTGCACTCCAGTTTGGGTGGTGCTGGTGGCGCCGGTTGCGTTGTTAGCTTCGCATAGGCACTAAATGTTCCCGCCCCCATTGCATTCACCGCCTGCACACGGAACTTGTAGCTCGTCTCCGGCGTTAACTCGACAATTGTATACCGTGTGCAGGCATCCGGAGTTGCAATCGTTCGTTCGCCATACTCAATGTTATAGTTGGTTATCTCAGCGCCATGCGACGCCGGCTGTGTCCAGTTGAGTGTCACCTCCCGGGCGGTAAACTCGTATCCCTGCATCTGCGGTGCACCCGGAACCGCTGCCGGCGTCTCCACACACACCACATCCGTGGGGGATCCCGATCCGGCTGCATTGCTGGCCAGCACACGCAGAAAGTAACGTGTGTAGGGCATCAAATTACGCAGCTCCGCATTGGTCTGTGCTCCCTGGTAACAACCATGGAACTGAGTGCTTGCTGGCTCCACTTCCAACTCCTCACATGGCTGACTGACGCTCTGCAGACTGTAACCGCTGACGGCGGAGCCATTCAGCTCCATTGGCGGCTGCCAACAGACACTCAGGTGTGTCGCCGACTTGACCACCACTTGCAGGGATTGGGGACTGCCGGGTGGTGCGGCGGCCGCTGTGAAACGCAACCACTGTGACCAGTTGCCGGCTCCGATGCGATTGATGGCACGTGCCTGCACCTCGTAGATGCCACCGGGCAGCAGTTGTTGTGCCACAAAGTAATCCTGCTTGCCGCGATACACGCTTCTCGCCGGCATGTCCAGTTGACGCAGTTGCGCCTCGAATTCCAGCACCTGGGCACCGCCATTATACTCCGGCTGGCTGAGACGCAACAGGGCGGCATAGGGCGTGGCCGGCGCATCGCTGTGGGGTGGTGGTGGTGCACCCGGTGGCACTGCCTCCGTCGTCACATTACCAATGTCGGAGAAGGGACTCTGGCCAGCAGGTCCTTCGCAGCAGGCACGCAACTGGTAGGTGGTACCCGGTTGCAGGCGTTCACACATCGCCTCCGTCTCGTTGCCCGAGTAAATCCGCTCAAAGTTTGAGCCGGCGCCAAGTTCCAAATGATAGCGCAAGATATCAGCACCTCCGGTATCCGCGGGTGCCTCCCAACGCGCCTTGAAGTGTGTGCCATGGATTTTGCCCTTGACATGCGGTTTACCCGGTCGCCCCGGACGCTCGGATGCCGTGCTGTAGCTAACCTCCGTTGACCAGGGTGAAACGCCCGCCTCGTTCTCCGCTCGCAGGCGGAACTGATAGCTGGTGGCACGACGCAGCTGGAGGCACTCGTAATGGGTGTCGCTGCCCTTGTAACTGTTCATATAACCATGTCCCGCATCCACATCCTGCAGCTGCAGCAGAAACTCCCCATCCTGACTGCGACGATCCCAGACGAGACGCAACGAGCTGGACGTGCAGGATTGCAATTGTGGTGCCTTGGGGCATGTGGGTGGATTGCCAGCGGTGCTGTAGCTAATCACCTGAGAGTATATCGATTGACCGATCTCATTGACCGCCGCCAGTCGAAAGCTATACACAGTTGTTGGCTGCAGCTTGCTAATCACGTAATGCTTGGCCTTTGTCTTGGCCAGCTCCACAAACTGCAGCGCATTGCCACGGCCCTCATCGTACTCCAGCAGATAGTGTTGTATGGAGGCGCCATTGAAGGCTGGTGCTGCCCAGCGCAGATTAATGGAACTCTTGGTGCGTGAGACGAGTTTCGGTGGCAATGGTTGATCCGGTTCACATGGCGGTGTCTTGAACTCGGTGGGCTCACTGACGCCACCCTGGAGCTGCTTGTAGTGCACCTGCAGACGCACCAGATACTCTTGTCCAGGCTGCAGATCCTGGACAATGCATTCATAGGCCTCGCCACGATAGAGACTCTTGTATTTGCACTGTTTGCCAGTGTCGCTGAGCAGCACCTGGTAACGCAACTCCTGCAGATCCACCAGCATTGCATCCGTTATTGCTGGCGATACCCAGATGATCTTGGCTGCCCGCGAACTCACATCGATTACTTCGGGTCTCTCAATTGCCGATATCTGTTCCACAATGGTTGCCTGATAATCCTCCTCATCCTCCTCCTCGGCTGCCAAGCTGGAGTTATCCTCGCCATCTTCGGAGGTGCCCACAGAACTGGCGCCTCCGACGCTGCTGCCTGTACGCTGCAAAGAGCCGGAGGAGGCACCTGTCATCATCATCTGCTGACCCATGGAGTTGGGAACGTGCCCATTGCGTTGTTGTTGCTGTTGATGGTGTTGTTGTAGCACCTGTTGCTGTTGGTGTTGCTGCTGTTGTGGTAGACGGCGTCCATTGTTGTGCATATGTTGTGCCATTGGAATGTTGTTGTTGTTGTTGTGATGTCCATTGATGTCACTGCGTCGCGGCGAAGGCGAGTGTGTGGGCGTGGACATGGCAGAATCTGGGCAGGATTGGAATAATTAATTAATATTAAGTTATACTAAATTATAAACAGAGATCTGGGAATATTCAATATAACTAATTTCTGTATAAGAGTTTAAATATATTTATAATAAGTTATTTTTTTAATATTTTCTAAAACTTGATGTTATTTAAATTTTAGCTCGTTTTAAAAAGATCTTGTCATAATTAAATACTATAATTTTAAGTATATAATTATCACGAGATCTTTTTAAGCAAATGTGTATTAAATGAAATGGAATTTCAAAAAAATATTTCTTTAAGTTGCGATTTGATAGTCTATTCAATATTTCCAGCTCTGTTTTTTTTTGTATAGGATTTATCACTTACTCAGCTCCCGCTGCTTTTCCAACTTTCGCAGCAACTTCGTGTGCTGTCGTTGACTCCGCTCGTCTCTGTAGTTCGGCGGCGATGGCGAGTGCGGGGAATGTAAATGCGGCTGTGGCGTTGACGCAGCTCCTCCGCCGCTTCCTGTAGATGTGGGCTGTTGTTGTTGCTGCTGCTGTTGCTGCGACGCTGGCAGCGGCGGCGGCGGTGGCATATGATAGTGGGGTGGTCCATTGCCCGCCGGCCCTGGTCCGGGCGGAAATCCAGGAATGGGCGTATAGAAATGCGATGTGCCATTGGCGCTTATCTGTAAATTAATGAAAAGTGAATTAATTACAATTATTAACACTATTAAAATGTACTGCCAAGATTTATACTTTAATCACAACTTTTCTGGTTGTTGACGTGGTCGTTGTTACTTCAGTTTCTTGCGGCATTTTATTGCAGTGTGTTTATGCCAAATATAACCACGTCAATGAAAAACTTTAAATACTCGGAACACCACAAATGTCTTTCAACTGATAAGAATGGTTCGAAAAGTATCTAATTCTTATCTTCTATTGCCGATGCCTTTAATTTTCACCATATGCCCGATAGTTATTTTTAGTTAACATTGTCCCACATCCGTTAAATATATATGACACATTGCAAATCATTTTCTATTGTTTTTATTTTGTTGTAAGCAACTAAAAATATGTTTCACAAATTATAATTACTTGTGTTCGAACAATGTTAAGCCGCTGTTGGGCTCAAATTGCACTGTTAACTGTTTTTTTTGCATGCAATAACTTCTTTGAAATATTGATTAAAAATATGTATTAAATGCGTAATTGCAATCCTACAGAGTAGTTAACCACATTTTATTAAATTATTTGTGCAACAGTAACTATTTATAATGTAATTTACATAATGCAACTATTTAGTATTTTTTTGTCAGCGCATTTTTTGCGCTGGCCACACTGTACCCATTTTACGCAACAGCTGCGTAACAGTTGAGTGACTTTAATAAACGCTGCGCGCGCATTTGAATTTGTATTGAACAATTTTGCGCAATGTAATTGCGAAAATTGTTTGATTATATGAAAAAAAAGAAATAAAATAGCATTTGTGACAAAAGTGATAGCAGAAATATCTGTATTTTTGGTCGCCCACATGTAACATTCACGAATTGTACAAACTGGTTCTACAATTATGATATTATCATGCCTCATGTGGCAATTTATTGTCGGTATTTTTTTTTTATATGCGCAATCAAGTAAATTGTCTCTGTAAACGACTGTGGTAACGGCTTTAAAACATTTAACTATTAATTGTATACTATTATATCACCAAATAAGCTATGCATTATCAAAGCTTCAGATCTCTATCTGTATAAAAAATTAAAATAAATTTCGCAATAGAGTTAAGAACAAAATATGTTGGCTAACTTTTAATATTTTTAAGAACTTTGCCGATTTCTTTGCATAGCTATTAGATTATTTTTACCATAAAAACTTATTTTTTAAGATAAATAAAAGTTAATGAGATTTTTGTCGTAAAATAAAACAAATATTAAAACAATGCTATATTTTGCATATGTGGTTAGATGCATGCAAAATACCATCTTTAACAAGATGTGGCGCTTTGTAGTTGTTGTTATACATGTTACATAATAATACTACAACAAGATTGTGACCATTCAAATTAGCATACAATCAAATTTTATTCACATTTCGACACAAGTACAAGCGGAAGCTGGAATTTGCCTCATTAAATTTGTGGCTGCCACACAGTCATGTTGTTAATTTAGCCAAGAAAAAAAAAACTATCCACGCCACCGTTGCCACTTTCATTTCAGCAACAAAGCGTGACGTTCACACATATATACATATATATACATTTAGAGTATGTAAAATGTACATACATTAGAGTATGTACATCTTAGGATGAAATTGTTGGCAATGAAGTCAAATGCAGCCTTGGAAGTTATATAAAACATCTTCATAAATTTTACTATACTTATACTATTTATCTAAGCTTAAAATTTCTTTACGATCGCATAAAAACACAGTGCTTATTTCACAGCTCGTTGCAAGCTGTGCACGCTAGGTGGCGCCACTCAGGCTAACCCAGTCTATGAAAGAAAAGTTTCATGAATAACTTTCTGTGTTTAATTTCCGTGGGTAAGAACTGTTTAGGTTTCTCTTTCAAGGATATAATTAAAAATTGTGTAGATTTCGATTAATTTATTATATTTTCTTACTTTTAAAACAAATGAGATATGAACGTTGCAACAAATTTAATTATTGTGTGCTAAAACTTGATTTTAGATTGTCTCCTTCTGTCTATTGAAAAAAAAAATTAGCATAAACCATAAACTTGCTTTTCTTTACCCCTTTACAACAGATACGTCAATTCTCGTAAAAACAATTATAAATGCAAAATATGCAAAGACATTACAAATTAGCAAACTACTTGCAAAGTATTGTAAGTTTAATGTTTCTGATTTTTTTAACTTTCTGTTTTATAACTATTATATTTACTATTGTTTTTTATTTTTTTTTTCAACTTTTAGAAAAAGTTTGTACGTTGTTTTGCATTTGCAAAATGCCTTTGCACATTTGCATTTTTAATAGTTTAAGTTGTTGCTTTTGCGACAAACAACAAGTTGCATTGTAAAATTAAAAAACTACTTGGGTAAAAACCCAGACATCGAGCCGATTCCAGGAAAAACTTTAGCTGAAGTGGCTCAGCCGGATCTGGTTTGTTTGTTGGAAATGTTGCATCGCACAATGAATAATTGGAATATTCATATGTAGTTAGTATATAACATACGTAATACGTATACGTAAATATGCATATATATATATACATATAAATATTTTATTTATGTCACTGTCCATTTCACGGGAAAATGCAATTAGTATTGTGCTTGCCAGTATTGTTGTAATTGCTCTTACTGATTGGCGTTCAATTATCTGTCAATTTTACAACATGCTGCACACACATTCTGTGGACCTCTCATCTTAAACGGTAAACAAATGTAATATGTAAAGTGTATGTAAATTTACATAGGTGTCAATTGTGGCCAGGCGCGTCTAAGAGATACACATATAGTCACACTTGTATCCTGTATACGTACTTAAACCAGGAGTTTCATTTTTAACTGGATTTTTGCCGTGTATAATATTGAAAATCACACTTTCGTTCAAAGGTAAATTTTAAACTATAAAGTTTATACTATAAACAAATATTGAAAATTTGTAGTATAAAATAATCATCTTCTTAGGATCACTTTTTCCGCGTAAGAAGGATATCTTATTAAATGTGTTGTTAATATTTAAAAACTCAAATAAAATGTAATAATTTATAGCATAAAAGGAGCCCAAATAAATCAATATAGTTGCCAGAAAAAATTAAATTAGAAAGATGTATTCTCTAATATATTCTCCCTAATGAAGGAACTATCTTTTAAGATCATTTATAGTGAAAATAGATAAAAGAATCCCAACATTTTTTAAAATTAAAGTACTTGTATGTTTTTTTAAAGTAATGGCTTAAAGCAGGATGAAAGTTCTTAAATTTAAATATATTTTGATAAAATTTTGTATGAATTTTGTATGAACTTACAAATGGTGCTGGATGCAGATGAGCCTGTCCGGGATGCAATTGCTGGTATTGTTGCGGTGGCAGCACCACGTGGGTTAGTGTTCCATTCTCGTTGACGTACGGCGGTACCTGAACCGGCACCGTCATTGTCGGTGGCGGGCGATTGTGGGAAACCATTTGAACGGGTGTTGGACCTGCAAATAAAACACAAGAGAGAAGAGTTAAGTTCAGTTTGGTTGAGTTGAGTTGAGCTGAGCTGCGTTGAGTTGTGAGAAATTCTGTACTGCACCCCATAATACATTTTTTGGGATGGCTAGAATATGCATATATACGGATGTAGCATCAAGTCATGGCGCCAACGAGGCGACAGCGACAACGATGCCATCGCAGTTTTCTATATGTATATATGAGAGCTTAATAGTTACACACACACACACACACACACATTGAGAAAGAGAGATGCATGTCTGGGTCATAATGTGTGTTGCTGCCAAGCAAAATATGGCCGTTGCTTAACTCATGTGACAGATGTTGCCAAATATTCCTCCAGAGAAAAGTAACAAAAAAAAAAAATAAATTAAAAGATAAATTAAAAAACCCAACTTCTCATGCAGCTTAACTTTTTTCTACGCAATTAAATATTATTCCCATTAATGATAACCCTTGAAAAAAGAAAAGCTTTAATAAATGTTTTGCTCATCTTGGTCAGTTGAATGATGTGAACATTTCTTTTGGCAGTTTGTTGGTCAATTGTCACATGTGCATGAGCACAACTAATTTATATGTCTGCCAGTTTCTTGGCACAGATCACAGGCGGCTATTCCCATTGTTGGATGGAGTTATCATGGGCTCAAGGTTCGTGCTTCTATCATTGTTTTCCCCCCTTACTTTACGCTCAATTTAAATTAGAGTTGAACGCGTGACACGAACATGCACGACTTTTATAGATGATCTCATTTAGGTGGAAGTTCAGCATTTGCAATAAAAATAAATATACAATTTAAAATATAGACATAAGAAACTGAAACTCATGTAAAACAAACTAACTTATGAAACTAAATTAACTAAATATACAGTCTTACATTTAATATTTTATAATCTGTTAATTTAGACTCTGAATTTATGGTATATCTTATAGATCAAAATCGAATAAATAAATAAATGTGCTCGTATTAGAGCTCACTTAAACTTGGTTTTGTAGTATTATTTTAAATTTTCCTATAAAAATCAGGACACCAAGAAAAAACTTGCCTGTCTTGGCATTTCAAAAATAAGCGCAAACTTTTAGAGACATGCAATATTCAATAAATTCGTTGAGTTTGTGCCAAAAACAGTGTTAAAATTGTGACACGCGCCCATCTTTAGCTGAAAGCAGTCATTTGCCTCATTTCCATCTTTCACTCTGTGTGTGCTGCAACATTGTGACATGTCATTGCCTCAGTATAAGAGTCAGCAATGCCAGAAAGAAAACTAAGCTTTTATGTAATAGCAAAAAAAAAAATACAAAAATAGAAAAAAAATGGAAGAAAACTGTCGGCTCAATGCAACTGCAATTCAGCAGCTCTTCCTATTTACTCCCATTTTTCCCATTTTCCATTTGTTCGTACACTAAGTACTTGTAGAAAAGCCCGCTCCATTGATTTGTGGATTTCTATCATTGTTCAATTTTTGTGGATGCACTGCGACAACTTAAAGCCAAAAAGCTGCGTTACCACACAAAGTTATTGTTATTATCTTATAAGCAGATGTCTAGCCAAGATTGCATTTCTATTCTATTCCATTGAGGTTTAACAAAGGTCAAAGAATTTTTTATTTTATAAGCAAAATGTGAACATAATATAAAGAAATTAAATTTATTAATTTATTAAATGTGAATCTTGTCGACCTTTTCCATTGTTTTCTAAAGTATTTAGCTGGATGTTTAGTGTTGTTATTAATTTAATTTTTGTATGAAATGCATAAATTCATTTTATTAAAATGCCTTTCTTTTACACCACTCTATTAATCATATTTTAAATTTGTAAAATTTGTATAAATTTTACATTTAAAATATTGTAATATTTACATATAAATTTGTAGAGTTTAGTTACATCAAAACATAATTTCTAATTTATCTTTTATATTACTTGACATTAAAAAGGAATAAATTAAATGCAAGCAATTCATTTCACGAATTCTGGCAAATTTCTTAATATGCGAGTAGATATCTATATATGTATATATGTCAATCTATAGACAGTTAATATATTTACTCACGGTTTAATACGTTTAGCCCAGCGAGATCGCGTTTCCAGTCAGACTGACTGTCACCACAACTTGGGCTAACTACAGTTATTTACAAACTAAGTACTCGTAATGAAAATGAGTAAATAGTGGGGAGTAAGGTAGGGTTGGGGACATGTAATAATCAGGCAAAAAATGCAGCCGTGTTTAGCCAGCCGTACTTTTCTCCATGCTAACTGCACTTAGGTGTAAAAATGTTGGCTTAGTGCGTTGACGCATAACGTTGCAAAGTGCAAGTGGCGATAGTTGATAACAACAACAACAACAGCTGAGAAGGCATTTCTCATTTCTCATTTCACATTTTGTATTTAACATTTCGCATTTGCATTTAATCAGCGTCGCCGTCTGGCGAAATGGACACCACAGACAGTGAAAGAAAATGCAAGTAACTTTCTAACTGGGATACCAAAGTGTTAAAAGACAGCAATTAGTTAAGCGTTGGGTATTGAAGAAGTGTAGGCGGGGAAATTGGTAGAGCTTATCACTTGGCCAGACAGTTAAATGTCTGTCAAGGGGTAAACGAAAACTCCCGTCGCGTCTGCACTTAAAACTCAAACTTAATTAATGCTAAACAGCTTAAAGGCAACCCAAAAACTCAGCCCACCCAACACAACACCTCAGTGTCTTCTTTAATCTTAATTTATTTCACTTATTTAATTATTAATTACTAGTCACACTATTTTCTAAACAAAAACAAGCACTTTTAATTCTACCAAAAACTTAAATATTTATATATTACAATTAGTTATATGTTTGATTTTTCTATTTAATAGTTTATTTATTTTGTTAAATTCAATTTTGTTCTATTATTTAGGTTTTAACAAGAAGTTATATTGTTAAATTAAAGCTGTTCGACTTTAATTCCGCTGTCTCTATAATAAAATTTACCTTTGTTTAATTGCAAGGAATTATTGCTTTTGATTCTATTATTGCAATTATTGTTATTGTTATTGCCAGACTGCGACAGACGACGACCTTTCAATTACTCAGTCTGTCGTGCTGTCTGCTTCTGTACAAGGTCACACCTTGCTTACGGACACGCCCCAAATAGCACAGGTAGCTGTGGCCCGACTGCGAGATGCCCTGCAAACAGTTTCTACCATATACGCCATAGTAATAATTTTTGAATCTAGCAGCGTATTTGCTAGTCGTCTATGCTCCCTTGTTTATTTAAATTGCAACTTCTTTAAGTTTACTTGAATTATTCATTTTATTTATGCCGCGACAAGCGTTGGTAAATTTTTGCGTTACCCATTTATTTTCTCTAATCCGCCGTCGCAATGCTCATAAATTTTTTAGCACATGCACAAGATTGCCAAGGGGTGGCTGGAAGAGGGCGAAAGGGGGGGGGACGGGGTAACGCAATTAGTTGCCATCACGGCGACTACAACAAAATAAAGCAGATAGCTTAACGGTGGCATACCCTGGAGCTTTGTGATAGAAAATTATATTTGATGCTCTGTTGAAATAATTGCTAAAGTATAATTATTTTAAATATAAGATCTGTCTTTGAAGATAATATTTTTTAATATTTTAAACTTTTCAGAAACAGATTTAGATGTAGCAAATATTTTCAAGTGTAAAGCTACACGAAACAAATACTTAACTTACTGATATCAAAAAGTGAAAAATATTTGTTTCCTAAACAGTTTGCTGCTTCAATACTATCAAACACACACACCGAGATAAAACACACACAGATAAATGTGTGTGTGTGTGTGTGTGTGTGTGTGAGTAGAAGGCCCCCGAAAAACACGTGTGCGATGTGGCGACACTGCGCCATTTTGAGGCAAAAGATTTATAGGGCCGCAGCATTGTCGACATCGTTAAGGAGACTTCAAGGACAAACGAAAAAGGACACACAAAAACAACAGCTAAACTCAGGCTAAACTCAACTCAACTCAACTAAACTCAATTCGACACGATTCGACCCAAAAACGAGGCCAAGTAAAACACAACAACAGACGCCGTGCAGACATAGACATAGACAAATAAAATGCCGACAATAACAACAACAACAGCAGCAACAGTAAATAGTAGAATATATATCGAAATAAAAATTCAACAACAACAACAGTGGGAACAACAATGGGCACAACAACTGATATACGTGCAACGAAAGCGTGTTAGACAAGCGTGCAAATTCCAAATTCAACAATTTGCACCTGTCACACAAGCCCGAAAGGCGCTAAAGCCCCACAATCCACACATCACACTCCACATAGTACAATCCACAATTCACAATCAGCCCGAATGCCACCACAGAATTCCATGTCGATTTTCGGCAAGTGTGTGCTCAATATTTTGGCAGCTGCTGTATGTGTTATGACCCCATCGAAAGGTGTTAGTTCACATTGGGGTCACTTACTTATGTAGTTGGCTTGGACACTAGACTCCCTTTCCCTAAGCTTCATTTTCTACATACGCTTTCTCCCTCTTGCTTCCTCTCTTTCACTCTTCTCTCTCTAATTTGTGGGCTAGATTCTAGAGCATTAATCAAATCAACTTAATTAATCATATGGGCTCAGATTTAGATGACGGACATTGCCTTTTTTAGGCATTTTAGTAGTACAATTTATTAAAGGGATTGCTGTTATTATTATTGTGTTATTGTGGGATTCTCACAACAATTTTGTTTTTTTTTTGATGACTGAAGCTCCTTTTTAATTTGCATATAAAAATATGAAAAATCAAGAATTTTCTAAATTTTTTTTTTAATTATATTAGACATACATACATTCTAAATTTTTTATTTATCTTGTTCTTAATATTCGAAGACTTCTTTCTACATTTACATAAGTAGATTCGTAGTAGTGTTTAATAGATATTCTTAGAGTTTTCTCTGTCGTGTAGGTTTTCTTTATCTATGATGAAATAATAAATTTTTATTTTAGATACTTTGCAACTTCCCCTATTTTGGCACACAATTAAGATATGGCAAAAGATGCTCTAGTTTTCTAGAAATTGCACACTTTTCTGTAATCTTTCAAATTTTTCTGGTTTTCTTTATTATATACTCAGAGAGTTCCTCCTATTTTTAGAACACACCATAAATGAGATAAGACAACAGTTGCTATAATTTTCTAGGAATTCGTTAGTCATTTTTAATCTTCGCTGCTATGCAGGTTTATCTTATCTGTAAAGGAAGTATCAACTCTTCCGATATTAAGACACTTCCTCTTATTATCTTACTTAAATAAAGTTAGATAACTGAGGCCTGAGTTTCGACTGGATCAATCTTTGTATCTATCTATCACTTTGAAATCCCTTTAGCACATTTAATAATACTGTCGATTCTGTGTTGAATCATATGTTCCTTTCTTACTGAAAAATTCCAAGAGACCCAACAACATTTTGACCTATTGCGCAGTAAGCTTTGTGAGTGAAATTATAACAAATTGGCTACTTAACAAACATATCACTCTCATTATCAACCGGCGTTTATATACCCTAACAAAGGGTCTATTAATTTTGTCAAACAATGTAGGAAACCTTATAGACTGGGCTGTAATATCTACTGATAGAACTTTAGATAAATAAAGATCATTCAATTAGATATTTAAATTCTAAATCATTTACTTTTTTACAATTTTGTTGTATTTAATATTTACGAATATTAAAGTTTCCTTTTAATAAGGTATACATTATAAATCAAGTAATACTTCTTCTATATTTTAGTAAATTTATTACTGGGATACATTTATTATTAATTTCAAGCATTTTACCTTAAATTATCTGCCAGTTAGTTAACTGACACCTTTTGTATACATTGTCAAAATATTTGTATATCTATTATAATAAATGTTTGCAAAATTAGCTAATAGTTGTTAATTAGATAATTTAATTGTTAATTGTGGATTAAGTCATCTTGTTATTTATACTCTAATTTAGACAGACTCAAATATGTACATATATAATGCAGCATCTAATTGATGGATTGTTTATATAGGGTATAGCGATGAGTTTGTAGCGTCAAATCTCATTTTACAATTGGAAAGCAGCGAGTGTGTTTCTGTGTGTTTGTGTGTGTGGGCGTCAACGTGGGGCATTGTCAGTCAATGGTTCACTTAACGACACTTAAGGAATGCATGCAACAAATTGCAGCAACATGAGCTGAACGTGGCATTCACTCAGCGATGAGTTACTCACATGAATACTCAGATGAATACTCATATGAAAACTCAAACACTGCGCTGTTGTATTGTGTTTGTGTGGGAAGTGGAAGTGTGTAGAAGATTGTCAAGTGTCGTCTCCAATTAGAACATTTGGGGCAGTTGAAACTTTCAACTGAACCTAGCCAAGAGTCGCAGTTTTGTGGCATGCGGGTACGAATCGTATCGAGTTCACTTGATAATTTATATATTTTTTTATTTATATATATATTTTTTAAATGTTTTTTGTCTTGCATAATCCACAAAAAAAGGTAACAGAACGTCGAGTTCGTATCGTATAATTTGTCATGGCCAATAAAGAAGGCATCGACTGCGCTAAAACACTGAGCGTCATCTGACCCAAATACCTTGCAACAACTGCCATGCCACTAACGCCGCCTAACGGTAACGGTAAATGCCAAATGGCCAACTTCTCTAACGGCTGGCAATGCAGTTACCCGAATTCTGTCTGCGTCTTTCTCTCCCTCTCTGTCTCTTTCTCTCGCCCTCTCTCTGTCTCCCCCAAGCACTTGTACACATTTATTGTTAGCCATTCAGCTAACTGACTGATTTCGCTTGCGTGCTGTTGCCGTTAGAATGGCAATTGGCAATTGCAACTGCGAGTACCACTTTCTTTCTTGCTACGTGGCGGCATTTGAAGGCATTCAAGTTACAAATATACCCTGTACCTAAAGCCATGAGATACCCTATCACAAGTTTGCTTATACATACCACACTCACATGCACGTTTCATAGTAAATATAATAAATACACAACACATAAATTATATACAATAGATGGCGCCAGCAAATCTTTCATCGTTTCGCACCGTTGAGAAGAGTTTCTCGCATAAATTTTGTTTTTATCTGTTAATTGTCAGGCAATTTTCAGAACTGCCAAAGCATTATCTTTATCTTAAATCTATTTTCATTAATTTTTTTCTTTTATATCTTTGAAATTGAAATTCCTCTGCAAAATTTGAAATTATATGATTTTCGTGTTAGAAAGTGTGAGAATTGAAATTAAACTACATGGCATATACACAGCAGCTAATTAGTTAGGGGATAAAAAAAAAATATAAAATATATTATTATTATATTATATTACTTTGAGAAAAAAGAAAGCATAACACAGGAAGAGATATGAAGATAATGAAATATTAAAAAGGAAAAAAAATAAAAGGTTATATTACTTTGGGAAAAAAAGAAAAATAGAAAAATATATTGAATGTTTATTTCTATATTTTTTTTGCCGATAAACCGAATGCAATGAATCGTTTATTCAGAAAAATCTGGCTCTATGCAATTCTCTAGAACTTTGGTTATATTTATCGGATTTATAAATTATTTTCAGCTAAATACGTCATATACATAAGTAATATCCATAAACGAACTTGAGAAGAACATTTTTATTTATACTATTCAATATCTGTTTAAAATGTCTTTTAATCGAAGAATATGTATAATTTTCTCATATAATTTTGTAGAGTTCCTGCAGAGTACAGGGTATCTTTTGGCAAACACTCTGTTGCTTTGTAGCATTGTCACTTGTTTAATTAAATCGAATTGAATTTAAATGAATTGAGTGTGTCAGACATTTAAGCAGCCATAGAAACAATGAAGAAAATAACTTGAAACTCTGTGCATGTGACTTGACTGTCATTTGGCTTGCAAGTCACCCTGCAAGTGACAAGGCGTGGCCTGCCAAACTGGTCAACAGCAAAGACGTCAAATTGTCGCCAAGATTTGGCTTTTGATTATCTGGCAACAAGTGCAAAAGTATTGCAAACAGTTTGTCACAATTCCATTTGCAGTAAAGCGAAATGCATCTGTAATTTCAACAAGATGTCAACTGATGACATCATCCCGACAGCTCGAGGAAACTATTTTAGTGCCTTCTTTCTCTTCTTTCCCTCTTGCCACCATGATCAGACATTCAGGAAGTGGTATTACCCTGACCTCCTTAATTTAACACATTTGCACATGGCCATAAAAACAGTTGAGAGCAGAAGGCGTTTGTGTCTTTGCCAAGTCAAGAGAATCCGCATCCGAAAATGCTTGCATAACTGCAAATAGTTAAGAAAACTTGTCTCTCTTGACCTTGTCCACGCCCATCACAACTATTTTCACAGGCTTCCTAATCGGAATTGCAGTCAAAAGTTTTGTGCAGTTTGTCGTTAATTGAAAACGTCGTGGAAATTGTCACTAGCACTTACAATTGAAGCCACGGGGCGTATGGGTAATTTTAAACATCTTTGACTGTTGCTTACCTGCAAGTAGAAAAAAAATAAAAGACATTAATAAATGTTGGTTAAGTTTTGAGAAATAACTTTAATTTAAAAGTGTAATTCTTTTATTTAGAACATTTTTCCAGGTTTATGTATATTTTCAAAATTATCGGAAATAAATTTGAATTTTTTACTTCAGAATTTTATTTGACACTTAAATATTTTCGATTTAAAGTTGTTCGCGCTAATTTCGATTGGTTTCACGCTCATATCAAAAGCACAGAAAATAAGTTGAAAGTGCAGAGTTATCGACTTCAGAATACCCTGCTGCCGTTACAAAGTAATTCTGCCGTATTTAAAGTCTGCTTACAGGGTATCTCTGAGCTGTACACTCGCCACAACAGCACTCTCTCACGCGTTTCTTTGGAAAACCGTGTGGATGTGCTTTTTGCAATTCTCCAAATTATTTGTTTAACTTAGTATTCAAATAATTTTCGTTTATGTTTTGCATGTGTGCCAATGAAACAGGGAAATTCTCCGGAAAACACATACTGGAACATATTCTCAAGACTATATAGTCGAGAATTCAGCCATATAAACAGCTTGCGACAAATTTTTCAACCCAATTTTTAGAAGACATCAACATATGGATTTATGTGCTATTATTAACACTATTATTATTATTATTGTTATTATTATTAGTATGACGCCCTTGGATTATTATGTGGCTTTTTTTTTGTTTTACGATCCCAAAAACCACATAGGCAATGTGCCAGGCACTTTAGGGGCTGGTGGGCGTGGCCATCGTCTATAAACTGTAGCGAATGTCTTGCCCATGGCGGAGTTTTGTGTCTCTTGAGTCGTCGATAGTTGGCGACCCACAAGGCACTCATTGCTTTTTACGAGCCACACTCACATGACAAATGAGTACTCGTTGTTAGTGCATGTGAATAAAACACCATGTTACGATGTTTCTATGATTTGAATAGTCTGCCGAAGGTTGTCTTTGATTACATACATTGTGCCTTTTATACCCTCTACACATAATGTGGGGGAAGGGTATAAACTACTTAAAGCATGTAATTGAATGAATAAGGACATTTGAGCAGCTTAATAAGTTTAAATTTAATCAGAAAAAGCAGCACATTTAGCATCACTATGGATAATTTGTTGCAGGGTATTTTCAAGTCGAGCAAGCAAAAGAAATCATAGTTAAGTCTTAGCTGAAACGTAATCTGAAAACTAAGAGCCGCATTAGTTTTATATATAAAACATGTTGACAGGGTATTTCTTGGTCATGTACTCTTAAAAATTGTTCTCCTATTTGGTTAAATTACTTACGCAAATTAACACTTGCACAGATTTTTTATAATCAAGGAAAAGCAAACAGAATTACGAGCTTGAATTTGTCTTTCAGTTTTACGATATGCACGTGCTGCGAACTCAATTTGCAGAGTTAGTTCCTTTATCTCTGAGATACTCTTACGAAAGCACTGGGGATAAGACAACTAAGTCAGATAGATTGACATGTATAAATAAAAGAAATTGAATTTATTTATACATATAATATTTTAAGGGAATGTCACAAGTTTGATTGATGAACTGATGGAAAACCGTAAAATTTCTTTGAATAAATTATATTCTATTGGGTAGAATTAATAGAATTTGGCAAGATTTTTTTCTGTATTATTTTCGATTTTCTAATATCATACAAATTATTCTTTGATAAATAGAACTTCAATGGGAAGCTATCAATTCAATTCCGTCTTGACGCATTAATTTAAGAGTTAACAAAATGCTAATAATGTCAACGATTTAGGTATGTACTTAATATTTATAACATCATTATTTGCAGCATAAAAATCAACTAGCTAAAGGTGTTTTAAGTTATTACATTAATCAAATCAAATACAGAATTATTTGAAATTTCCAATTTAATGTTGGCTTTAATCGAATGTCATAAAATTAAATTGGGGACCATAATGGATACAACAATAACACTAGCCAAATATTTACATATATATGGCAAGAGCTATGAATTCAGATATATGTATGTATAAATATATAAATGCAATATTTCCTTATGTATTTTTGTTAATAAATGAATCTGCCCAAAAAATATACAGAAAAGTCGAAACAAAAGCAAAATGAAAATAGACAAAAGTCAGAAGCGAGAATGACAAAATAACCAATGAGATCTACTCGACTTGTAGATACCCTATAAAGAATTGTTTACAGATTTCTACTGAGTATTCATATGAATATTATACATTTATATCATATTCATCCTTAACATAATTGTTTATCATATACCCATGGAATATGAAATAATATACGATATTTAACAGAGATAGTCTCTCTGCACTCAACCGTATTCTCTTTCTATTCAAACTCAGTTATTACACCCCTTTGTGCACTCTTTCAATTTTTACAGGGTATAACAAGTTTAGGATCAAATAGGAGCACATACAGCAGCACCAGCGGCATCGGAAAAAAAGAGAATCACATGAATGGCACTTAACTTGCCAGCCTGAAGTAGAAGCTGCAGATGCGAGTGAGATAGAAAGCGTTGCAAAAAGAGATACAGATAGAGGAAAACTGTAACAGTTACAATTTTAATGCGCATTGCATGTGTGTTGCCTGCCACACCCTCCGGCCACTGTCACCCGCCCCTCTGCATGCCTCGCCGCATCCCTCGTTCCATCATATGTATCTAAAGTAAGTTTTGTTGTTTGATGCCAATTTTTTGCATTGCTCCTCCTCTATTTTTTGTTCCTACTCTGTTCATTTTTTCCTTTTTTTTGTGGGTTGTTGAACTCGTGCAGCGCTTGGGTCATAAGTGGCCATAGCCAAGAGCAGCTAGAGAAGTGGAAGAGGCAGAGAGGGTCCTAGTAACAATACCAACAACGAGAAGCGCAACACAAATCAAATGAAAGCTACAATGCGGCTGCCTTTTTTTCATCCAGCAGAGCTAAGAAAAATGCGACGATATAAATATATATTACAAAAAGATATAAAAGATATATATATTTATATATATATATATAAAATATGTTCAAATAATAAAGACACTCTAGCACATAGGGATGACTTCTTGAAATTTATGTTTGCACTGTTTTAATGCTGTCAACTGATTTTGTTCAATTCCCAAGTTGGTAGACACATTCATTCTGGCCACATACTGCACATGCCACGCCTCTTTGAGGGGCAACCCGGCCATATCCATTAAAAAGCAATTAAAAGATACGTCTCACACTTAAGATCAGAGCATAAGGTAAAGTAGACGAGTGAATAAGACGACAATCTGACGATGTTCGATGTCTTAAGGCTATTTGCAAGGTCATCACGCACACTTCAATACTTCTGATTGTGAGTGTGTGTGTGTGTGTGTGTATGTGTATGCATATTTGTGTCTATTTGCATTAACGCGTGTCTGGCAGAGCTTGTAGATATTAGAAATATACATTCACATTACGCATACGCCCGGAGGGATTTGGTAAACATCACAAAGCAAGGTAACATTGTTGCAGTAGACTGCAAAATACTCTGTAAAAGCTATTCTACTAATACAGACATACTTTGTTAAACAAACTTACGCCAGATGGCGCCAGTACTTTCTTAGTTCCACAGACATTTATATATTTGCATCGCTGCGATCGTCTAAAATAAACCCTGTACTCATGTATCAGAAACATTTTTACCTAAGCTCACTTGCATGCAAACATTCACACATATTTAAGCAGCAGCAACTAACGCTAGGTGGCGCCAGCACTACTATTTTCCCCTGCTCCGCGATAGGATAAAAAAAGTTTTATGCATAACTTTTGTGTTTATTATCCAAACGTAATGAAATTTTCAGGATGAATAAAGAACGTGAAAGAGTTTGAGTGTTGAGCAAAGTTCAAGGCTATTGAGTTTCCGAACTCTGCTTATGGCGTTCCAATTTGTTTATTTATGTTTAAAGTTTCATTTCCAGCTCAAATTACGAAATCTGTTTGGCAAATATGTTTGATATCAAAGGTAAAGTTAGCATTTGCTAATTGCCATTACACTGAAGTTATTTGTAGGTATACACTTATGTGTCACTATGCCACAAAGTTGCATTCGCAATTTAATTGAGCCTTTGTCTGCATTCAAGTACAATACTTGTATATATGTATATAATCTCATGTAAAGAGAAAAAGAAGAAGACGAAGATGCTGTCGCTGACATTTTCACGCTTTGCAAATGATCATAAATTTGAGTTTAATAGACTTGTTTTGCTCTGAGCGAAACATATGCAAATGAGCAGGTTCTGAATCGAAGCACATGCACATAACATTGTGGATGAGTCAGACAAGCAGAAAAATAATTAATAAAACGCGAGAGAGAGAGATAAAGAGAGACAGAGGGAGTGTTAAGCCTCGCCTCGTCAGACCATTAAGCTATGTTAAACAACAATTGGAAACGTAAACATTTTTTGCTTGTGCAGTCGCAAAACAAAGTTCAGGGTCACATCATGTCAATGTGGGAAAGAACAAACCGATCGTAGTTACTTAAAAAATTAAATTATTTGATAACATTAATGCAGTTAAGAAATGTTAACTACATTTTTCTTTTAGTTTTCCTAGTCAAAAAGTCAGAAAATCGTAAAAAATCCAATAGAAAAACTACATTTTTGTACTCAATTCAATATTAATAGGTAGGAAAACAAATGAATTAAATTTTAATACTAGTACATGGACAAAAAAAACCATTCTAATATGTAAGTATATTTTCCTGACTACTAGCATGCATATTTTTAATCTATCTATAAAGGAATGGCATTGAATCAACATTTAACAAGTCAGAGAAGCCTAAAATATTTTATCTGACTAAAAAAATCAAACAGAACTTCGAAAATCTAAATACTGCTGAGAAAAGTCTTGCTTGAATCAAGTATTTTGTATTCGGGATAACAGTGGTGGCACATTCGAGATATGATTGCATCTCTAAAATGTTTAGAAAATTTTAATTATAAGGTTTTGACTTTAAAGTTTTAAATAATTTAAATAAATAATGTTGTTTTAGGTAGGTTAGTAGCCTGTGCAAATAAAATTCAAGTTTTGTTGCCTAGTGCTATCATTGTGGTAGCTTAGCAACACATTTGAATGTTGCAACGTGGCATAAGTTCAAGACGATGCAACAATTCTCGGATCATAAAAAATTCGAGCTGGCATTATAAAAGACGTGGCCCGAGGTCAAATTGTAGGTAAATATGCAAATGCACTGCGACACAATAAGAAGCAAATGTAAGGGAGAATGGAGAGGTGTAGGTGGTGGGTCTGTGGTGGTACAGTGGTGCGCTTGGTGGGTTCACAGACGACAACGACGACGTCGACGACCCATTAGCATTTGCCACAATGAAAATTGGGTAAACCGAGCAAGTCAATAAATCTAACCGTCAAAGCGGCTCGTAAAACTGAACAAGTTTATGTTGCGAATAGTAAATTGTGGGAGCTTTCATCAGGTAGAAGACAGACTCGACCAAGGTGAGTATAGAGTAGTATGTCTTGCTCAAGAGGCAATTTACTCTTAAAAGCTTGTGAAAACGACAGTGATGACATCAGCAGGCATTGAATGCATTGTAGATTACTTTTTAGAAAACAAATCCAATCTTTAGTGGAGCAATGAACTGGCTAAAACCGAACTAAAACGAACCATACTGAAAGTATTTGCCTAGTTGAGTAGCTGTCCCGTCATTGTAGTCGGAATTGGAAATTGAGATAAAACCTACTTGTGGGAATAATGTGAGTATTTTCTTTACTTGCAATCGCTTTGTTACTTCTGCCTCCTCATTTTCATTCTCTTCTCGCGAGGGGAAGTAAATGTGACTGTGACATAGTTTAAGTTATATCAGGTGACAGTTTCACTCAAGTTTCCCACACAAGCTATATACATATATTTAAAGAGTATTTCCGAGTTGCGACTACAGCATAGCTATTTCCTCTAAAATTGTTAATAGTATTAAGATCAATCTAGATATGTCAAAGTTCGTAGTACTATGCTCATAATTATACTCATTAAATTGGAATACTCGTAGACAATTACTTTAGGTCCACCCGCCTTTATTCCCCTACATAAATCTCAATAAGATGCCGAAGTTCGACAATGTGCGGGCTGCCCATAAGTTAATTAAAAATTATGACCAATACGTACAAGAGTTCCGAAATAAAGTTCTCAAACATAAAATACCCTGTATACATACTTTAATGCAGATAAAACAGAGTTACAAAAATTCTGGGCTTAAGAATTGGGCAGTAGTCTTGTTAAAAATATTATATATATTACGAAAAAAAAATATATTAAGGAAATCTTGGATGAGATTTAAAAATCAAAATAAATTAATTGCTTTTGAAGTATTTAGGAGCCTGCAAACTAAATTTAGCGTTCCTACCACTTATAGTCTCTGAGATCTGAAGCTTTAACTTTCTGTTCCTTAAATATCTGAACTTTAAGTGAATATACCCACTTTTTGATTGTTTTTCAAATGGTCTCAGGGTATAAAAAGATTAAAAGAGATAAAAAGATAAAGCCGAAAGCAAGCAAGCAGAGCAAAAGAAGCACATGCTTGTAAGATATTGAAATTTATACTGAGAGCAACGTGATGTCGATGTCGATGGCGAGTCGTTGTTAGTGTTTAGAGTTCATCGAGGAGCCACTTTATCGCAGGGGGGAAGTATCAAAGGGGGCATATTTTGATTGACTGCTCTTGAAGTTGTGCTCGTTGTCATTATTGCTTCAGACTGTTGATGTAACTTTGCTATCTCCCCTCGCCACGGCACAGAAATCTGAGTGGACCTGTGGTGAGTTCATTGAACTCTCATACTCTCATACTTCTGCTTCACAGCGCTTTCTACAAGTTGTCTGTATGCTGTGCAATGTTCAATAGCAAATTTATACACACTTCTCTGTTATAAAATCAGTTGATAAACTGATACGTGCTGTTGTCTGTCATTGAGTGGATAAAGTTTAGCAAAGAAGCAGGTGGAAGTGGGGTTAAAAAGAATTGCTAAAACCATTGAAAAATCAACACAAGAGAGAATTCGTAAGTATGTCAAGTACTCACTATCTTATTTGCATCCAGAATTAAATCTTCTCAATTGCAAGTGTGGCAATCAATTTTTTCTATCTAACTATAAGATAGCTTGAAATAATTCTACAAAGGCATACATATACGATTTTCACATTTACTTTGTAAATTCATTTCATTATATGCTCTGAAATATTTGTGTATAAACAATATCTCATCAACTTGACTACCATACGAAAGTTGTCGAATATTTCAATCTCAATTCATGAAATGCATTTTATTTCATTAAAATATCAGCCAACTTGTGCAACGTCGAGTGGTGTATAAACAGGGGACAACTTTTAAATTGGCAAATAAAAAAAATTCATAAATGCACCTTATAAACGTAGTATTTAATATAAACAAATTGAATTTTATACATGAAAATAAATAAATTTTTTCGCGAAATTATATGAAAAAACTTTATGTAATAAAAAAAAAAAAAAATTATGCAAACGAAATGAATTTTCTACTTAAGAATTAATGCTTATTTAATTAAATTCATATTTTTGGCAAGAATTTTTAAATTTTCTTAATTAATTTTCTACTACAATTTTAAAATGAAGTATCATTTTTAAGAGCTCTCTACTGTCGTAAAATTTTAAGCATAAGTTGCATTAACTCTCTACAGTTGTAAGGAAGAAACAATCAAAGTTTGTTTAAACCAGCAAATAGTTTAAATTCATAGAAATTCTTAAAGATTTTTCCCAAGATATTTTTCTCTAATAATGTTATCAGGGTCCAGGCTCTCACATTATAAATGTGTGGAATATAAAATAGTAAGAATTATGTTGATTAGAGCTTGTGTGTATTGTGGTTGTGCGTAAAATATTCCAAGTGAATTCAGTGGTAAAAACCAACAACAATCAACACCCCAAGATTCAGCTTCATTTAAAGTGGCGCCTACAAAAACAGCAAAAACAATAGCAAATATAATTCTAGCACACAAAGACGCCACAGTACTTAATAGAAGCCGGATGGGACGAGGCGGAGAGAGAGAGAGAGAAGAGCATGCTCAGCATTCTTATAATTATAACATGCTCAGCATCCATATCAATATAGCCACGTCGAGAAACGCCACGGGAGAAAATTCCATTAGAGCGAAAAGTCGAGCCCAGCACGCACTTAGAGCCATTTTCTTCTCTAGTTGATTCGATTAACAAGATTCTTGGGGCAGAGTAGACACTACTCCGGTGCTCTGCACATCCAAGCAGGAGCCGTAGATGGAATGTCTCTGTCGTTTTGGCAAACAAGTCTCCACGGAGACGGGGTCAAGGGTCAAAAGCAACGACGTAAGACAGCAGACAGCAGGCAAAAGCCATTTACACTTGCTTGTAATTGTAAATTATGAGCTTCCACTCGCACATGGCAATAACTTGACTTGGTCTTTGTCTTGTCTGGTTTTGGCCAAGTTGCCGCTCTAGAACTATTTGGCTGGCTTGCAGGGATAATGAGAGAGAAGAACACTTCAATTTCAACCACATGCAAATACAATTAGCACACATCTTGCAACTTATGTTTTTGGCAATTGAATTAAATTTGTTCATTTGCAACCAAAAAACAATTAAGTATTCTCTTAGCCAAGTTCTTGTTTCGCTCATCATTATTATTTTGGAGTAAGCAGGTACACAATAAAAAGTTTCAATTATATATATGTATCTTAGGTATGATTTTTAGCATATTATTGTTAAATATTTGATCCATCTAAAACAAATCTTACAGTACCACCAAAGTGAACAAATTTCTGAGAAAATCCTTCTTGCAGGAAGGATACTTGGTTTAATATAATTCTTGATCACCGTACTTTGACACCGCAATGGATTGATTTTATTCTGGAATGCTCAATTTTTTTGTCTAGTTGCTTGTTTCTTCATTGAATCAATCAGGGTTAATGCCAGCAGCAACATATTGGTAATTGAGGCTTCTGGGTTGCGCTAAACTTGATTAAATTAAATTATCCCAACTGACAGTTTTCCCCCTTGACACTACTCACTGCAAGAACAAAACTTTTTTTTATATTCCAAGTATTTTACAGATTGACAGTCTGATTTATTTGATTTAAAGAAAAGTCAGCTCCGGTTTTGAGGCTGGCCGAAATAATAACTGAAGCGAACACGACATTTAGCTGGGTCCGAGCGAGTTCCAATTCCAAAACCAAATCCCATTCCATTTCCAATTTCAGTTCCAGTCAAACAACTATGTGGGTAGAATTGAAATTTATATGCAAATAAGATTGATCGTAGTGGACGGTATATTTAAAAAATATAAATAATATTTATGGAATATACAAAAAAATACATATATTCCACATAAGTTACCATACATACAAGTGGGCTTGTGGGTATTACCTGACATTGCACGTGCTAGAAATTAATTTATAAATATTCTGATATATTTCTACGAATTTTCTGAGCTAGTAGTTCGTTTTATTTTCTATGTTAGTTATCAAACAATTATTTATGTTAAACTAAATATATATATATGAATCAGTTCAATAGGAATTTATAAAAAATGTGTTCCGAGTAAGTTTAAATCGAAAATTTTCCCGTACGCTGGCAATTTGCACAGATCTTTGCAGATTATGCTTAACTCTTAATCCGACAATTATAAAAAAAGTGAAAAAAAAATAATATTAATAATAATAATATTCCAAAACAATCATTCAATCAGTATATAAATCAGTATATAAATTTTTAAAGTTTAAGAAAAAAATAATTGTGTAACCCAGTCGGTCAACAAGTCAATCCATAAAAAGTTTAAGTCAGTCAGTCAAGAAAATGCTCAGAAATATATTTCTTTAATTATAATAAATCGGCATGAAATAACAATGGATAACAGAATTTTTATAGATTTAAATACTTATGTAAATCAAATTCAAAGTACGCTTTAGCTTTTAGTACTGATTAGGTTAGCATATTTCCGGACAGAATAGATTTCTCCGCTTTGGCGTAACACTTAGAAATTCTTTGCTCTCGGTTTCTGTTATTTTGTTTCTATTTCTGTTTTAGTTGATAAAGTTGTTTGTTGTTCCGCTTTCAATTGTTAAGTCTAGTGCAATCACTCAAAATTAAGTTAGCTAATTTTGTTGAGGGGGAAGCGACAAGAGAAATTAGATGATGGACCAATCCGTTGAAGAGCTTACTTGTTGACTTTGCAGCTTAAATGCCAAATACAGCTACAGATGCTCGTATCGTATACGTAGTTTTTAGAGCAGACCAGTGAAGAGAAAGGGCATAGGAAAGAGGGTTTGGCGTCTATTTTAAGTCTCGAGACAGAGACTTTACGCAGCTTAAGAGCTCGAGGAATAGCATTGAGTGTAGCCTAATCAAGAGAATTGGAGCGAGTGCAAGATGAAGAGCTCCAAACACCCACAATAAACCGAGGCAAAGGCTTAGGAAAGTTTCAGTGACGAACTGAGTTATTTAGCGGCTTCCCGAGTGCTGCTAAGACGAAAGATTATGCTGTATGTAATTAGCAACCAGCCCGGAGGAGCAGTAAGGGAAGGAGTAGGAGAAAGGGGCAAAAACTTTGAGATGCTACACACTTTAAACAGGATGCATTGATGTTTTTTTTTGTTGTCAATTTAATAAAAAATTAAAGAACGTTCGCATGAAGATGATCTTCTTACACAGAAAAAAAAACTCAGAGCTTCGCAAAATATTAATCCAATAATATGGCAGAGCTACGGTAATGCCGGAATATTTCTAAATCAATTAAAAGATACTTGATTAGATAACGCTTTGTTTTATATTTGGGTTTCAGGAGTTCTTTAAGTGGTTTTTTAGTTATATCAAATATTTCAGGCTTCTTTAAATTTTTTAATGCTTATCCGCATATTGGCTTAAGTTAGCAATAATATCTTGAATATGTATAATATTTAAATATTTGAAAATTTCTAACACACGTTGAAATATCGAAAAACTGTTCTGATTACAGTTGTTTTTCGGTTGGTTTGTTTTTCCGGAACTCCCCTGATAAGCACCGATTTTTTCGATCCCTCAGGACAACAACTCACCATATTCTGCCGAGATGGCGCACATGGGCTGATGATGATGCTGATGCGCGTGTGGATGATGCGGATGCTGTGGACAGATACCCTCGTGCGGATGCGGTGCGATATAGTATTCCGATGGAAAAAAGTCGCCGGGATATTGTATATAGAGTGGACCAGATGGCAATGCTGTTGCCACTGTCTGTGGCGGTCCAATGCCATTGGTGCTATTGCCAGCATTCCCATTTCCCTGACCACCGCCACCGTTGCTGCTGCTCGACACGCTGCTCACACTGCTCGCCGATGAGGAGCCACCGGAGCCGCCATTGGGCGAGATGCCTCCGCCACCGCCACCAGGACCGCCATGGCCATTCTCATGGCTCTGATGGTGGTGTGCCGCATGTGGATGCGTGTGTGTATGAGTGTGTGTGTGTGAGTGTGTGTGTGGTGGTGGTGGCATGCCATGCTGATGGCCGGGAGGTGGTGGTGGGGGCAGCATGTGATGTTGGTGTTGCATTGCCGCTAGCAGCGCCAACTGCTGCTGCGGATGATGTAGCGCACAAACTGGCGGCACTATTTGTGCACCCTGCGGCGGCGTCGCCGTCTGTTGCAACAACGGCGGCGACGATGGCAGCGAACAATTCGAGGAGCCACCGTCCGATGGCGATTGTTGCTGTTGTTGTTGCGAGTTTGTTCTCGCTGCTGCTACTGCTGCTGCCGGTGGCAAATGTTGCTGCGGCGGCGGCGCTGTTGGCAACGAAGCTGCCTGCAACATGACAATGTTGCAAGCCGGCGAGGCTGAATTCGTTAGACTGTTTAGACTCGCGGTGGACGATGCTTTAGAGGAGCAGCTACCTGCATTGTTGTAGTTGTTGTTGCTGCCAGTATTGCTGTTGCTGTTGTTGCTACTGTTGCTACTGTTTGTTTGTTGCTCAGCAACATTACGTCGCACCATGCTAAATGCCGTATCGTATCGTTGTCTTTTCTCCAAGAGTCAAGTGCTTAGAACAAGCTTATCACCATGGCTGTTGTTGTTATTGTTGTTGCTGTTGTTTCTGTTACTGTGGAATGTTTTTTTTGTTATCTGTAAGAAAACAAGGAAAATAAACGGCAATATTGTTTGCCTTAAATTAATAATTGCACCCACAGTTCCACTTGGTTTGCCAATCTCTGTTTGCGTTTGCTGCTCCCATTTACAAAAAATATTCACAAAAGCGCCTCAAAATTGGGTCGAAATCGGTAGAAATCCCCACCCACCCTCATTATTCAAGGTTATCATATCGCATTATACTTTATTACGTTCTTTTATTTTGCCATTGCTTCAATTAAAAATGTTAGAAAAATGGCATTGTTATTGGATATCACAGTCGGTTGTCTGTTATCTTATCAATTGACAGAAGCTGTGACCATAGCGTCATGCTTATGAAATGACCTCGAAAACCCTAAAAAAAATTGATTTAAATCTCTTTTAATGTGCTTATAACAATTCAATTGTAGTCTGTTGCTAATGGAGACTTTATTTCCATAATTAGTTAATTTAAATATAGACTCAATTGTTGTCTGTGCTTATAAAGACTTTATTCAATTGTTATCTGTTTTTGTTATCGTTAAATTGTCGATTCATAATTTAGTAAATGATCGATTATACTTTTAAATCGATTCCGCGAAATACAAAAATAAAATAGAATAGAATGTTTAACAAATAATCGGATAATAATACTTCTAAGTATGAAGCGACATCAAATCTCATATTCAGTTACGCCCAATAAATCAATGGAAAGAATAGAGATTTTGCAAGCATATACGACTGGCTAATACGCTTTAATTAGATTCAGATTGGCCAGGATTTATTTTCTTGCGTTGATTTTAAAACTATGTACCCGTAGTGTTATATAACTTTGTAAATATAAATATGCAGAAATTTTCAGTTCAGAAGTTAAAATTATCATCCAAAAGGTAATCGCCTAGAATCAATTTGAATCACACAATTTCTCCCTATAGACTTAGAGTTGTGTAAATTGTTTTTGTTGCTGTATCTGGCTATTTGGAGATTCGTCAATATCTCCAGAGCACAAACAACGAATCGCAAGCAAATGACGCATTGTGTCAATTTGGCAAATAATTAACATATTTGCTGAAATTATGACGAAAAAGGCCACCCAGCAGTGTGGAAGTGAACTGCAGATAAGACTGAAAAACAACCTCAAAGACAACAACGACGAAGACGACGACAATGCAATGTTAACAAGAACAACAAACTACAATAGCTGCACAATCAACAGCAATAAGAAGAACAACAATAACAGCAGCAAATGAAAGTTTAATGAAACCCCGCAATAACAAACAATAAACAGGCGAATACGAGTATGAGTATGAGTACGAGTACAAGTAAACACAAACAGCTATGGAATACTCATTGTGATATTCATAGACGTGTCTAATCATTCGATTTGAATTTTCGGGCTAAAATTCTTAGCAATGCCTGAGAGGGTTTCCCTCTTACTTAATAATTTGAACAAGCTCATTTTATTTTGCCAGTGATGGATATAAATCCTATAAAAACCCCAATACATGAGGTAAAAGTTTAGTGACCACAGCATATTCAGGCTCGAAAAATTTGTAACACTGAAAAAATGTTTTATTTTAAATGTTTTTTGCTCGACCGCACTACGGTTCACTGAACATATTCTAGCAGTATTTTGTTTTCTAATAATATTTCTATTATTTTTATTTTGTATATTAATATTTTCCTCATTCGTTTTTCTTACAGATTAAGCCTTTTTACCAAATTGCATTATCTATAAACTCAATCCTTTTAAGCATTATATTTCGTTATAAATATATAGTTATTACATATACAGTGTTTAGGTTCAGTGAACTAAACTTAAGAAATGTTTAGAAACATTTTCTCCACAGAATCCGCCAATAGACTGGTATTCTCTAATTGATTTAGTGCGTCTGCTGTAACAACTAAGCTTGCTCCCTAAACTCTGCCTTCAGTCATGTCTTGTCTCCAGTTTTCCCAACCACAACAATGAGTGACTGTTGTCACCTGTCTCAATATGTGCCTCTCACGGCTGTCTCAAGTGGCACAGACAGAGAACCACGCTCCAGACAATGGCATGCAACGTCAGAGATTCCGGTAATGATGCCCTGTCTCTGCCCCCATCTCTGCCTCTAGTTCTGCCACACCTGCCCCTGCCACAGCCCTGATGACATCGTTGCTCCACGCGGAAATTTACGCAGCTTGGCAATTGCCTTCATTTTGTGTTTTTGTCTGTATTTTACTTCTACTAAAACTGGCAGACAGTGTCTGAGAGGTAACTTTCCTTGGAGAGACCTGTGCTGCATTTGTGTCAAAAGTGTCTAGACCGGCCTTGGAGTGGCCGCGTAAGCGTGCCCCAATGAAGGGGATTGTCCTGATCCTTCAGCACTTTGATGAGTCCGTTTGTTTTGCATGCGAATATGCATAGGAATGCCAATGGCGTTGGCGAAGGCGATGACGTAGTCACTGCATTTCTCCACTGCAGTGTCTGCTGTCTCGCCTGCAAATCTTAACAATAATTCGAAAATAAGTACTTATAATTATACTTCAATTGTGCTATATAAGACTGTCAAAGTGCTATCCATTTACTCTTCAAAAGTTCTAGTAGTTCTGAAAAACACAAAAACTGCATATTTTTAGTAGTTTTTTGTTTGCATTCAATGTTATCCAACTTTAGCATATTTTTTTCAATACCAAGTTAATTTAACAAATGAACTGAAGATTTGGGAATGATCTAAAAAGCAAAGTTTAAAAAAAATATATTTATATTTTTCACTAATATATATATATATATATATATATATACTATACTATTTTTCACAAATTTCCCGCTTATCTCTTTTGTTTATTTGCCTAATAGTGGGAATGCCTTTTTTGTTAATCAATGAAATCCACATCAATTATTATGTTTTACAACGATTATTGAAAATTAATAATATAGAATAATGAGAGCTGTTACATTTTTTGATTATTTAGAAATATTTTAGTAATTTAAAATATTTTTATTTGTAATTTTGATGATAAAATCGGAATTGAAATCAACTTTTCATATTTTCCACAAGAAATTTGTTTGTACCTTTCCTTGTAGCTGTGTGCTTTTCTTAATGAAATAGAATGGAGTATCCAGGCAGGCATTTGTGTTGTGGAAAGTGGAGTGCGATGCTGTTGCCACATGCAGCGCCAAAGTGGCAGGTAACACTTTTCCATTCAGAAATAAGAAGCTAAACAAAAGAAAGAAATGCATGCAGACAAACGTTCGTTTGCATTTCGTTTTCTTTTTTTGATAGCTTTTGTGTTAACGAATGGTTTACTTATTTTTTGTTTCAGTATTTTTTCCCCTTTTTTCTGAAGCGAAAACAGCTATTACAATAACAACAACAACGGCAACAGTAGCAACAACAATAACCACATCAACAACTACAACAAAGGCAAATTTTCTAACGGCAATTTCCAGCAATTACCTAGTTACCGTTAATAGACATGTTGGCCAAGTTGGCGAGTGGCAATACATGAAAAAATGCTGGCTAGAAGTGTATTGGTATTGGTTAGAGAGCGTCGCAAGTGCATCATCGTTATCGTCATCGTCATCGTTATCGTCATCGTCATCGTCAATGGTGTCCATTACTCAGAGCTTTCTTCTGTTTGCTTCGCTCGAATGCATCAATGACGACGATGATGATAACAATGATAATGATGACAAAGTTTCTAGAAATTTGCAGAGTTGCCAAGTCTGCCTAAGGTGAGCATTTATCAAATGCACTGTCAATGGCCTCCGTTTCACTTGGTTACGCCTACGAAAATCGGGCAACAAAAAAAAAAACAATGAATAAAAGGGGGAACGATTCACGATTCAAGTCACAATAAATACTTGGTTATATTCAATCCATTTAAATTGTTGTTTTTTTCTCTTGGTTTGACCTGCTCACCACATTGCATTCCCGCAGTAATTTGTGGTTTGCAACGAGAGATTTAACGTCGTCAGCCAGTCAGTCAGTCAGTCAGTCAATCACATGCAAGATGTTGCCACATTCACTAACCAAGTTAATTGCATAAGCTTAAGAAACCAGCAGCATGCCTCAATAATTTCCCCCACCCTCATGTCTTGCCCTCCTGCGGTTATGTTGTGTAAAATCACTGTTGTTGTAGTTGTTGTTGTTACTATGGAAAATCACAATTTGCTTGTATGCAGAAAACCGCAACCTGTTGCTGCCACATGCGACATCTTTTGCACTTAATTACTTTTGTTTTGTACATTCCAAAAACTATCCAAAAAGAGAAAAAAAAAAAACAGTAAATGCCAAAGAAACCAGTGAAAATCCCACTGTTATTTATGTTAATGATATCGGCTTTAGCGCATTTCTGGTTTTTGTTTCTTTTCCTACCATTCGGGAAAATCCTCCGTCAGCAGTCGTTCGGGAATTAATTGCATAATCCCAAAAAGCAGCTCGAAATACAAATAAAAAGCAATGTAAAAGCATGTGTGGCTAATTACAACGATTACATAAAGTGTCTAACAAATGTTATGTCCGAATGAATGTGTGAATGTGAATGTGAGTGTTAGTGTGATTGTGAGTGCATGTTCATTGTGGGTGTTTAATGATTCAATTAAACCCCACATTGAGTGTGAAAGTAGAAATTCTTTTACTGAATACTTTGATATTCGCGAATTGAGATGAATACATTCACAAATTATTCAAGCAAATGCAACAAGAGCTGTCAGAAGTTTCGCTCAGCGGGGAAATTACGATGCGGTTTTTCCCATTTCCGCGCTTGCTAACACAAAAATGCGAATATTGTACGTGTGTACGGAGGTGGCAACTCTGGCTGCCATTTACAGTTGCAATAGGCGTGATCCGATGCGGTTGCATGCCACACAAATGACGAATTGAGAGAGTACGTGCACACGCGGCATGTGGGTGTGACTTTGGCAATGATACCAGCATGATATGAGGGTGTCATTATTACAATGCTTCCATTGTTGAATTTTCAGTACAAACCGAATTTTAAGTACCCTTATAAACGTTAATACAATGAAATATATTTCAATAAATAAAAAAAAATTAAATAGACATAAATATTAAATTTATATATAAAAATAAAGTCAAATTTAAATAATAACTTTCCCACATTTTGATTAATTTAGAAGTTCGTAATTAAATATATCCCAAAAATACTACGTTTTGCTTAATGTTAAGTTAAAATAAAAGAAAATCATTTAATTACCAATAGTTATAATATTTACCAATTCGATTATACTATACTACCCTCTCTACACACAATCTCCCTCTTTGAAATCAGAGTCGAGTAAACTTTGTAGCCCAAAAAGTGCAATTATATGTCAAAATGTTGTATGGCAAATAATGTATCTTGTGTCTAGAATTTCGTATCGTTGTTTATCACTATCACTCTGAACTCTAACTATTCTGTTGCCTGTTCTCTGTGTCTATGTCTGTCTGTCTGTCTGTCTGAATGTCTGTTTGTCTGTTTGTCGCATTACTTTGGTATCACATACAATTTAATACTGAAATTACAATTGCAGTCAGCCAATGCTTGTTGCCAAAGGAAGGCGCTCGGGTAATGAAATAAATTATTAGAATTTATTGAAGTTTGGCGACAGCAAAAGATACAGTGCAGCAAACAGTAAAGTGGGTAGAGGGGCTAAAGAGGGACAGTAGAGGGGTCGCAGTCAGGCAGACTATAAACTCTAAAATGTAATTTAATTGTTGTCGACAATAAAAACTTATCTCATAAATGCAGTAATCATGCACACAGAGACACATCTACATACATGTGGTCTTCGTAGGGAACCTCCATAAATTACCGTTTGTTGGGGAGGCAAGTGAGAAAGAGAGCGAGAGAGAGAGAGAGAGATTGCTTGGTGAACTTTCTTCTCTGTAGGTGACTGCCATTAAATTGTTGACTTTTTCAAATTGATTCTTTTATTTTTCCCTATTGAAAAGGTGTTCTATGAATATCTAGAAATATTTTCTATTCTTCTTTGAAACATTAGATTGGTTATTTTATTTTTCCCTATCGATTAGGTGATTTCTGAATATCCAGAAATATTTTCTATTCTTTTTTGAAACTTTAGATTATGATGTTGTGTCACAATGCTAACGAGTATATCTTTAATCATTGAATTTGCATAATTACAGATTAGCAGCGCTTGTGTTTCATGTCTTATCTTAAAAAAAACAAATAACATTGTTAAATCTGAACACGCAATACGTATAAAAATGACATTAGGAGTGCGTGATTTTTGTATTAATTTCAAGAACAGCAGTTACACATATACTATTATACGAAAGTATAAGTATATACTCGTATATACATATATATATATATATATATATATATTAGTATTTATGTCTTAACATCAGTCTAAAAATTTTGCTATAATTTGTCATTTTTTGTCAGTTAGCATTATAATTGCCATAGAGAAAATGCAAGAAAATGGTAAAATAGGGAAGACAAAATGTAGACAAGGGTTTTATACTGTATGGCATTTTTGGTCAATTCGTTTGTGGCGCTTAAATGGCGGCGCCTTTGTGTATGGCTCACACATACATACGCACACATAAAAGTTTATACATTTGTGTGTTGTCGCCTTGACAACAGTAAAATAAAAAAAAAATGTAGAGAGATGGCAAAGAATAAGAAGAACGGAACTGCTGCCTAACGCACCCATCAACCCATCAACCCAATCCAAAATACCCAATCCAAACCCATTCCACAGAACAATGAGCTCTGTGCTTTGGAGTCCGTGCCAGAACGGACATGCCAACAACAATGAAGAAGAATTTTTTGGTGGCGGCTGCCAAGACAAAAAAAAATCAAAAAAATAAAAATAAAGCAGAAAACCAACAGCAGCATCGAAGGCTGTAAACGGAAGAGACTTGACAACATACGCAACATTGGCGAAAAATGAGCGGCAACTGAGAGACAGAGGAAGAGGCAGCGACAGCGACAGAGACGCATCATCAGGCGCACATGTCGTATAAGTGACGAGGCAGAGTCACAATCACAGTCACAGTCACAGTCACAGTCACAGTCACAGTCACTGCTACAACCCCAGTCACCCCAATGGGGCAACGAATTCAGAAGTCTGTGGCATAAACACCCCGCACAGATTTGATAGTTTTTATCGATTTAAGTAGATTTCGTCTCACACAAAGACAAAGGCCGTAACAGGCCATATACTATATATACATAGATATGCATGTTTGTACAGCAAAAGATAGAGAAACAGAGGGAGAGAGAAAGATAGAGAGAGTGGAGGATAAACAGGCAACGACATATTTGTAAGGACGGACATGTAATCTTGATTTTTGGCAAACGTTGTGCGTTCCGAAACAAATGAGTATAAAACAAGCAGAAAAATTCAACAGCGACTTATCGCAGCATTTTCATCATTTATACTTTTTAAAAGTCACTGCAATTATGCATAAATTAACACAGTTATAGATAAATATTTATATTGAATGTTTATAATAAGATTTTAAGCAAACTTTAACTCTTTACAAAGGGAAAACAGAATATGTAATAGTGCTACGAGTTTGCTGGCCAAGTCATTATGGCAGAACATGTTCACACTTATATATATAAAATATATATACATATCTTTAGCTATGAGTATGTTTATGAAGACGCGTGCTTGATAATCAGTGCTGTCTGCGTCTAAGCAAATGAAATAAAAAAGAGAATATACAAGTGTAGAAAATGTGGTAGTAAAAAGAGGAGAAAGAGCAGTAGCCAGAGTAGTAACAAGATAAAAAGCTAGATGAAATAGACAAGTGTAACAATCAATATCAAAATCAAAGCATCAAACTTTGAATATAAAGCAAAGGATATAAAACATTCAAGCTTCCAAGCTCAACTGTTTTAATAAGAATATATTATAATATTAAAATTTTGTCACATCTGTAATTTTATTTTATTTACAATTATTTCCTACTATTTATTTTCTTTATTATTTTTCCAAGCGAAACACACAATAATTATAAAACTAAAATTAATGTATAACCTATACATAATATCCTCATATGATATTGGTTCACTTGACTCACCAAGCTCTTTCTGTTATATGAACAGGTCTGCAACCTACTGCCTGATGAACTGAAATATCTTGTAAATTCAATAAATTCATAACAATTTCAATTGCAAAACTTATGCAATTATTCGTAATATTTTTAACATAGTCCTACATCAAAACTACACAATAATTAGTAGAGTGCAAAGCCTCTTTCAATCAATTTTGATAAATCAACTTAATAATCGAGCTACGAATGTCTAAAAAAAAATTATCCAACAATTAATAGTCAAATTACATTTGCAATTTTATTACGTTGGCTTTGTGGATGTCATCACAATTAAAGTATCTGGTAAAATTGATACCAGTTTGTGTTGTCGTACACACATATTATCCATTAAATTTCTAAATTGTTTACTTTTAAGAATAAATCTTAAATACGTCTTCTGATTATAAAAGTGGGGAAAAAATAGCTCTCTCACGTTTCGTTTGTAAATTTCTGTCTTTCTGTTTTGGCATTTTGCAGCATTCTTGGTAGCAATTCCAGTTGTCTGGCTAAAACTGGTTTTGCAACTTATTTGCAACATCTGAGCTTCATTTAGATTTGGGATTTCCTTTGGATTTGGCTGGCGCTTTTACTGGCTTGGGAGCAACGGAAATACGTGCCATGCCATCATCGGGCTTTTCCAAAAGTTTCTTATAGTCATAAGGCTTGGCCATTGATTTATCTCTCTGCATGAAAGAGGGTTTGCCAAACGTATCCTCCCAGCCGATAGAACCTGCACTGCCAATCTTATACAAACTATGCAATGAGTAGCGATCCTGTGCCCTCTGAAATTGGAAGTGTAGCGTTTCCCGTTTATATCGATGCACCTTGGCGCGTCCCAATCTCGTTCCTTGGAGCACTCGGGTTTGTACTGGATGTCGACGAATCCAGGTCCAGGGTTTCGTGTCATCGAAGGGTTCATGCACCAAAACGGGCAACATTTCGCCCATAAAACGACGATCGTCGTTGCCAACATAGCGCTTTTTCTTTGGAGCCTTTGGAGCCTTCTTTTTCTTTGATGTTAGGCCATCATCATCATCCTCAGTAGCGGAACTCACCAGCTTGCGATTATGCTTATTTTGAACCACTTTGGCATAGAGATCGGATATATTTTTCATACTTTTTCGATCTTCATACATTCCCTGTCCATCACCATCTTGTCCTTTCTTTCTTCGGTCTACGACAAGATCATCATCGCCTTTGCCCTTCTTACCACGCCCATCTTTGCCATCGGCGTCCGCATCAAAATCACTTCCGGCAAAATTGTAACCCAATCCAGAGGCATCCCAATCTGACCGAAGCTTAGCGCCAATTCCATCCTTGTCACTCCGAAATATGTCTGTGCATTTTCCCTCGCTGCGGCCATAGCAGATTTCATCTAACATACTCGGATAGGGTAGATCATTGTAGCCCAGACATGGCTTATCCAGATAATGGTCCAAGATCGTTAGCAGTATGTGTAGAATATACGGGTGTAGGGGATTTCGTAAATTCCCATGCGCATCAAAAATGTTATCATAGAGTCCACAAGTATCCGGGCGAACAAATGGCACTCGATACCAATTCCAATGCGAACATTTCGGATTGAGAATCTGGCCAAATCTCTTGAGTGTCAGCTGGTAGAGGAAACGACAGACTTGCTCCCACGGACGATGCAACATTATGGCCAACTGACGCAGTGCATTGCCATTGTGGAGACACCAGTGTCTCTCCTCCGCCTGCCAATGTGGATTGAGATGTCGACATTTTTGTATTGGCTCCGTGACTGCCTCACATGTTAGCAGACACAGGGTGTTGCTACGTGGCAGGCTGCAGGAGGGTGCACAGTACATTGTGTGCAAGGGATGGAGAAAAGTGTGTGTTTTCAAGTGTTTAAAATGAAAAACGCCAGAGAACGAAACGTACTATTCAAAATTTTATTTAGAACAGAAACTCTTGAATTATTTCGACCCGATCAGTGACCTTTTGACTGTTTTGACTGTTTAAATCGCCTACTGGCTGAGGGAAATATACGTTTGTATTCGGGCTTCTTATGGAGCTCCTCTTTTTTGGCTAACTTAATTATTTGACTATTTAGACTGTGAATGGAAAATTGTTGCCTTGCCCTGTAAATAGATTTTTGCACCGATTCACGTTTATAGCGTCTCACACTGGACATACCCAATTTTCCGTCCTCCTGCATACGCAGTTGATCCGGATAACGACGCATCCAGGTCGACCTATCACTGTCCTTATATGGTGCATGATAGAGTACAGGCATTGCTTCCGCATAATATCTACGCTCTTTTGGAAGAACTAGTTTATCCACACTCTCATTAATAATAGTAGGTCTTCGAACAGTCTTATTATACTTTTGATTCTTTTTGAGTTTCTCCATTGTTGACTTTGTTCTTGGCAGATCTGTGACTACATTTGAATAGAATTTGGCTAATTCTTCTGTTGCACTCTTGACTTTTTTAAGCTTAATTCGCGGATTTCGCAGATCGACGGATCCTAAACTTTTTAGAAATCGTTCGGCATCCGATTTTTTCACTTTTGCCAACAAATTGCGCAAGATTTCGTTACGCTTGGAACGCAAATCTATCAACTGAACGCTGCCTTGACCAAAACGTCTTCCCTTATCATCGTTTAACATGACATCGGATCTATCGTTTGCCAAAGATCGTCCACCGACAGATAAGTTTGCAGATCGATTTCGAAATTTCTGTATGTCATTACCATAATCTCCTTGACGCTGGACAACACCCTTGACATTTATTGTGCGATTGTCATCTATGTTACCAAGCTGAACATGGCGAAAAGTTGTTGTTCCACTCGAACCCTTTTCCGAGTGATTATTAACTGAATTTCGTTTTGCAATCGCAACTGCAATCTTATCAATATCCGGATCGATTAGACGTCCCAATCGTTTGCTGTACATAAAATATACTTTATCTTCCTTATTATATAATTCCTTATAGTTCTTATTGACAAAATTCCCTGCTCCGTTGACAGGACATTTACGAGTTGTAGCTTTTGTAAAAGTTGAAACCGTAGGGCTAAGACAAGTAGAAGTAGAAGAATCACTTTCAGTTTTCGGACCAATGATACTCTGCATGAACTCCAGCAGCAATATAAGACTTCGTGGATGTCTTCGATCCCTTAGATTTCCTGCCAAGTCGAAAACCTGCAAGTAACGATCACAGACATCCATGCGGGAGAGAGGTACACGTTTTGTATTCCATCCACTCTTCATCGGATTCAATATATTGTTGTAGTTCTGCAGAGTGAGATTGTAGAGTAGTTCCGCCACCTCCGAAATGGGTTTATTCATCAAATCGGACAGTTCTTTTGTTACTTTCAGATTATGTTGATGCCATTTTTCCCACGTACTATTGCGAGATGGGGTGCAACGGTTGTATGAGGCATTCATCTGATTCCATTTGAATTCATCAGGCAAGCCATTTGTGTTCCCTCTACAATTTTGCATTGGCCAACAGCTCATTTTGTCACTGGGCCCAAAATAAATTTTTTTCTAATTTTCAATCATATTGTTGCTTCGAATTGATAATCGGGGCAATGTTTGCTCTTCACCTTAGCGATCTTAACCACAAAAGTAAAAGAAAATATTATTCCAAAAACTATAAAACAACCAATTATTCATGATTTAAAATTAAATGCGCTGTTTACGAATTCTTTGCAGAGAAGAAGGGGAAAGTGCTGAGTTAGATTGATTCTTTTGTGGATGGTAAACAAAGAAAAGCTCTACAGACGAGCAAGATCGACATTTAGATACTTGCCCTTAGTATCTTTTATTGAATAGCCACTAATGTAATAATTATAAAAAAAAAAATTAATAAATAAAATAAATATTTAAAAATCAAAAACGCTTTGATTCTGATAAAAAAAATATAAACAAAAGTAAAAAAAACAAAGTTAATGGTATCAACAAATATTTTTTAAATAATTAAAAAAAAACTCTACCCGATTAAGCATATATAAGATTGAAATATATTTTATGGAGTAGTTCAGCCTATTACATACATAAATAACCACAAAATCTACCGTATATATACACAGTATAGAAACGAACTTCCCCTTTCAAGATTTTTTTAATGACTGTGCATTTTAACTTGGCAAAAAAGTCTGCAAAGCTGACCCAGTCATACATATACATGTATATACATACATTTATATATATACGGCGATTTTGAGCGTCGAAAATCAAATAATAATAGCTAAAAAGCAAAGAAATGCCGACAATGGCATTAAAAGCTAAAGAAATGCCAACGAAATGATCGTAAACATGGAGGCACGATTCAAGTGGATAGCGAAGAACGCAAAGTCAATAACCGCTACGCTCCCACCAACATCATTATTATCATCGTCATCATTACCATTATAATAATGATCATCATATGTCCGTCATACATCATAGATATGACCAACTTATGTAGGAAAGTTTGTGCGTTGATCAAATGAAAATTGTAGTTTCTTCAGTTAACGGCTAATCATGAATTGGTAAGAGATTTGTAGACTGTGAGCTGGCTAAAAACAGATGTCGCAAATAGTGGGAAAAACTGAAACCGTTTTATTTGGTTACAAAACGAGTTATTAACTCCGATATTTTGTAGTGTACTCGTATGGCCAGCATAAGGTGAGGCCTAAACAAACACGCACCTTTTTCTTTAATTTTCGACTTAAAATTGAATGTTGTTTCACTGTGACTGTTGACGGTTATCGAGGTTTGAGGTTTGGGGTTCACTGACCTCAGACACACAACGTTGAAGGCACGCATTTTCAATTGGCTCGCACAGTGGAATGCACCGGAAACGAACCGGGCAAAATATATCAGCTTTAAAATTAGGGTTTTCAAATACTCGTGCTCGTCTCAAACAGACCATAAAACTAATAATTACAAAATTGCATGTTCTTTGTTGTTGTTATCATGGGCAAAAAAAAAATACAATCAATTTGATGAGTATGTGTGTGTGTGTGGTGTGTGTATAAATCTAAACGTAGATAAAATTGTACATGAAAAGCTTTGACTACTCAAGTTGTGTATGGTTTAAAAATGGAGAGAACGCAGTTTGTATCTCGATTTTGTTTCTCAACCAACGACATGTATCTCAATGAGGGAAATCCCAAATCGTCTAAAATTTTAAGTTACTTAATGAGAGTGCTTGACACATAAAAAAAACCCAATATTCGAGTTCTGAGAATTGTTAATGATGAGAAAGTGTTGTTAGAAATTAAAAGCCTTGATTGATTGGTTCATTAATTAACTGTCTTGGAACTTGGGCTATGTTTATTGGGATTAGCAAACGCAATCGTGAATTTGGCTCAAGTTTCAAATAACAAAAATAACATATTTTGATTAATTTCATATACTTACAGTTAACAAACGCGCAAAAGTCTTTATTATACTATATAATCCGTGACAGCAATTATATATTTAACTTTGTTTACTTTATAAGTAGTTTATATTAATGTTTATAATTTTTTTGTTTGAAAAAGTGTTAAAATATATGTATATTTAATTGATTTATTATTTGTTTATAAACTGCAGCAGTGTAATGTTGATTTTATGCCATTGTAGTGCCTGGCATTTTATGTTAATTAATTACAAATGTTTTGCATTGTACAATAATTGCCAACAACAAAAAACAAAGAACACAGCGGCGTTGTATAAATATTTATTTAATTATTAACTTATTTTATTGCACATTTGTTGCACTTTTTGATTATAAATGATTTTTTGTTTTGTTTATTCAATCAAATTGAGTTTCTCTTGTATTCAAATATTCGTTAGTTAAGTTTTCGAACAAACAGTTTAAGAATTTGTATTCACTATAACTATTGCATTTTGCCCGCGTACTGTAAGATAGATATTCTGTGAGATACTTTGTGTGTAAACTTCAACAACATTACAACTTTTTAATTATCATATGTTTTGCAATAGAAGAGCTTTCACAATACGGCAACAACTGGCAAAAGCTTAAACTTAAGATAAATTTCCATTTATTTTTTAAATTTTTATCGAAATCCACTAGAAACTTGAACAAATCTTTCTTATTGTGGCATTAATTAAGTCGTCATAAGATTGTGATAAATTAATGTGTGTTTTGCAAATAGTTTGTTTGTAAACATTGAAGTGGAGATTCGTGTGTAACACAAATTATACACTTATGCGACCTTCAACCTCTTGAAATATAGTACATTTAATTTAGATGGGGGAATTCCCTGTGCTTGACATTTGTTATGCCATGTTAATCTTGATTTCTGTTACAGTATATAGTTTTTTTTTTTTTTGTACATTTATTATTGATTGTGGGTATTTTTTCTGGGAAATGCATGTTTGTATTTGTATTTAGTTGACTTTATGTAACATCAACAATATTGACACTTGCCATTGATTCAATCAAGCAATCAAAGAAGCAGAAAACACGAAATGCCACGACCTCAAACACATTTTATTTATATTTATTTTTTAAAATTTTTTTTTTGCACTGTTCTGGGCTCAGTTTTCACTCATTTCACTTTACAGCCTGTTTATGTTTATCATTGTGCTTACTAAACACACATGCACACACACACACAGACACACACACACATATATACACTCTCCCCCTTACTCACTGTCTTTTTTCTTTGCATTTTACGCTGTCTCACACACACACATACACACAAGCACTCATGCACAGTGAAATTCCGCTACACCGGAAATTACAATTGAAAAGAGCGGATTCCGTTTTGTAAATCAAAATCAACACGAATATAATATATATACATGCATATTAAACAAACAACAAAAAAATCATAATAAAAAAAGGAAAAAGTAACTTAAACTTGATGTCGCATGATCGTAATTCGTTGTTGTTGTTGTTGTTGTTATTGTTGTTGTTGCTCATGAACTACTATAGAGCTGAGAAAGATAAAACCGAATACAAATGCACAACACAAAGAGCAGGATGTGAATCAAAAGTCATAAATAATGGCTTATTTTATATATTTTTCTTTCGTCTTATTATATTTATGCGTTCGGTGAAAAGTTTCGCCAAAAAAATGACGGATTTAAGCACTCACTTTAATTGTTTTCAAAACAATCGTTTGCTCAATATAAATCATAATAACAATAATAATGATAATAATAATAATAATAATAGTTGTTTGTTGTTGCCGTTATTGCTGCTTGCATTAATATTGTTGCTGTTGTAGTTGTTGTTGTTGTTGTAGTTGTTGTTGTTGTATTTGTGACAGTGTGACTGAGTAAAAACACAAAACACGACGCGTTGCTTCCGTTGCTGGAAACGCACCCAAACCGTACAGTTTGAAAGTTAATATCGGACTGTTCGGAATGCTGGCGCTATTCCCTCGAACAATCACGAAACCGAAACCAAAACGAGCCGAAGTGTCGACACGATGCTGCCACCGACGATGGCAATGTTGCATGGCCGCTCTCGTTGGAACGCTGCCAGTCCGAAATATCTTTAGCTGATATGTCTGACTGGAAACCATACACTGGAATGCTGAAGGCAGCAGGCAGACGGGAAGACGGCAGAGAGCAGACAGCGGACTGCAGACAGCGGACTGCAGACAGCGGACACGCTGTGATGTTGAGTCGAGTTGAGTTGAGTTGAGTTGAGCTCGAGTTTGAGTTCGAGTTCGAGTTCGAGTCGACCAAGTCGTTAGCCAGACCCGCACAATCCAGTGCATGGCCGGTACCGCTGCTGTCAGCTGAGCGGCATTTACTACATACACACACACACACACTCACACACATATACAAATTCAAAACGTGAGATACAAATGTATCTACATAGCAACAACAACAACAAAAACGTCCACGTCGTCAGTTGTAGTAGTAAAGCAAAAAGTTTAAAAAAATAAGTAAATAAAAACCGGCAACGCTGGCTGCATTTTATTTCTTTATTTGTGTGTGTGTGTGTGTGTGTGTGGGCGAAGAGAGCGCCACACACCACAACTAAAGAGCAAGAGCGTGCGTTCAAAGAGAGTTTCAATTATTTGCACTACAGTTTGTTTGTTGCTGTTGTTGTTGTTGTTCCTTTCTTATTAAAATTGAGTTTTCGTTTTCAGTCACAATAATGCCACGAACACAGCAGATTCGTCAATTTGGCCAAGTGCTAAGAAACGCTTTTAAATTGAATTATTTCCTTTTGTTTTGTTTTGAATTAAATTGTTTGTCTCAATAAGATCTTTTGTCTATTTATAAAAATTATTTCAGATTGCGATAGCAATGTACAGATTTAGAATCTAATTCAAATTATGTTTTGCGGCTGGCAGATAACCTCACCAGGGTGAGGTTAAAAATCCGAAAGTAACCAAATTCGGAGCATCGCGCCACCAACAAAAAAGCAATATCATCATCAGCTTTATCAATTTGAACTGCAACTTTAGTGATAGCGTTTGGCTTTATACCGAGCGACATACAGTTAGTCTAGTAATTTTTTTTGACAAGAAATACTATTAAACATATTTGAATATTATTTTTTAACATAGTTAAATTAAATAAATTTCATTATTTCCTTCAACTATAATAAATAGCAGGAAAAAATTCTCACTCCAAGATTGTATTTATTTTTATCACTATATTTTTTAAAATTATTATTTAATTACTAACAATACTGCTAAAAAGAACAGTTGTTTTGCAAAAGAGAATACCTTGTAATTTTATTTTTTTTATTTTACAGACTTGATGAGATTTTTGCCAACTCAGTAAAAAGTTTAGTCTAGATGAATTCTTCAATAAAATCAGATCAAAATCATTTCAAATAAAATTCAAAATATCAAATAAATCAAGTAAATCACATAAAACATATATGTTAAAAATGATGTCGCATCAATGTAATGATGATCAGCATAAGCATCTTGTTGATGATGATGATTATGCTCTGTTGGAGTTGTCCAAAGCCTGCTTGACTAGCTTTTGTGGCAAGCTCGCATAGAGTGGGGCACTTTAATAAAATTTACGACACTGGAAATGACTATGACGACGACGACGACGACGACAACGGCCCTGCAGTCAGACAACGACGTACTACCAACTTTGCAAGCCGGCTCAAAGTATCTCTCAGATATTGCAATGCCAGTCCCCTTCTCTACAACTACAACAACAACGACAACAACTTCTGCCTCTGTTGCACTCTCGCTTACTCATTCACATCATGCCGTCTCTGTCATTGGCTTTATTTCGATATCTGCGGCTGGTGTGGGAAATAATGCAGTGAAGGGAATTTCCAAGACTTGGCAGCGATGGCCGTAATGTGTAATGTATCTCTTTTTGGATACATTTTAAATATTATGCTGTTTGGCGCGTTGACAACACACAAATACATACATACTTATCTATATGTATGTACATTTATTTCTACTTAAATGTACACATACATACATATATGTATGTATATTTGTGAAAGCGCCAAAAACATTTGCATTGCTCATGTCAATTAATCAAAACCTTCAATTGATTTCAATATTCCAGCATTGTGTGTGCAGCAGCGCGTTCTGCGACTACAGATAGATAGTCAGATAGATAGATACATTTGTATCTTTCTGCTACATTTGTATCTGTAGCATTTATCGCTGCGTAAATCAATATTTTTACTACGCCCGCGTTTCCGAATGACAGTTGCATGCAACATATACATACATATATACAAATTTATTAGTTACCCGACATTGCCCGTGCTTTAATATAGATTTGCAAATTTATTGGTGATTTTAAATCAAAGACTTTTAGAATTCTCTTTATTTGAAATTTTTCGCTTTTAAGTATTCAACTTGGCAATCTCCATTTACCCATTTTTCATACAGTTAAAAAATTCTCTGAAATTTGTTTGCTCACATATTTTTAAAAGGTTAAATACCAAAGATTCTTCAGTTCTTCGAATATATTGGAAATGCTTTGATTTTAACCAATTTAAAAAAGTTTTAACGAACGTGGCACAAGTGCAGCACATGCCACATACCACATGCAGCAATTGTGAGACTGCGTAAAAATATATATATGCATAAATATGCACTAAATACTGTAGCAGGAGGAATTGCAATTGGGTCAGTCTACCAGATGGCGATGCAATGAAATATTTTTGCAATGTATGTACGAGTTTACGCATTATTTCAATTGGTTGTATAAAAAATGTATTTTTAACAATGCATTTTTGGGCTCAAACGATGCACAAACTCAGACTTTATGACGTGTGCTGACTGCAACAGCTAAAATAAATAAAATAATACTCTTACTAAGATAATAATACTTACATACATGTATATACATGTATATAATTACAGACAGAACTCTTTTTAGTGAACTTCTACAGAATACAAATATTTGTATTTATAATCAAATAATTGGAGACATATTGCCTATATTTTATAATATTAATTGTTTAATTTTATAATTAAATTTTCAGATCTGTCTCACTCTTAATTTAATATAAGTAAATTCTACAATAACAATTTATACCCAAAATGAATAATATATTTGTATTGTGCATTTGAAATCAAATTTTTCTTAGCAATTTTCTGTATGAAACGCGGTCAATGGCTGAGCCATAGCTAAGAACTTGGCCAAGAGCAGTTTCAGCTGTTTTGCTTTAAGCCACTTGTCCTGAGTGTAGACGACGAGGTCCTTAATCAGTTGACGGAGTTCTTCTTGTTGCAGTTGGTCACAATTTTGCCAGTTGTCAAGTGGCTTTTGCAGCCGCTTTGAGCCAACAACGAAACGGGGTCAACACACAAACAGGCCACTTTAGAGAAAAGAGCTGCAGTCTCTCTTTCCGCTTGCATTACAAATTACGACACTGACAACCGACAATTAAACACCAATTTATAGATCAAACAAAAAATCATGAAATATATAAAACACAGCAACAGATTAGACAATTGTCAAAAAGAAAGCTGGAAAAATGAAAGAAAAATAAACGACTGAGGTGGGGAGAGAAGAGAAGAAGAAGAAGGAGGCTGACTGGGTGGGTGGATAACTGATGAATTAGAGGCGAAAGGGAAGTTGACAGGTAAGCCGCAAATTAGATATTAAAGTAACAGATATTCGGAAACGAAGACAACCCGATGATGATGATGATGATGGCGATGATAATGAGTGCTAAGACTCCGACTGAGACGATGACGAAAACAATGTTAACGAAAATAGCATTTAAGGAGAAAGTGCGCATACCAAAGCCAAAGTTTTACACTCTAACAATCACAGCAAAAAACAACAACAACAATTATAATAATGAAGATGATGATGATGAGAAAAAATGTTGACTACCTGCAATGAGACAACACGTTGTTGAAGCTGAAAAGGGGGAGTACGTTTTTATATATGTATATATGTCTGTATATATACATATATGAGCAGATAGAAGAAGCAACCTCAACAACAGGAACAAGTTTAAATGAGGCGAAATCCGCTTCGAGCCACAAATACAAAGAGCTGGTCAAGCTATAAATACAGCATAAGCTGACGAGGCCAATGAAACTACCAACTTGCAACTACCAACTACCAACTTGCAACAAGCAATGCGTTGCAGCTGTGTGGCAGTTGCAACCGATCTACAACGAAACGAAGGCGAATTAGAGTGCGAATAGATAAAACAACAACAACAAACGAAGTAAATGTTGAGAAAGTTGAATGACCAATAGGTAGGCAGGGTATTTCAGTGTCGAGCACATCTCATAACTGGCAATCCCTTCACTGCAAACTTCGGCAAGCAATGGAAAAGACCTTGAAAAGCATGCAACAGCTGCAACAACTGATTGCAACTTTCACCAGTTGCCACAACTTACAACAACTTTGCAGTTTGACATGCGTCACAAATGCACAAAACTATGCAAAAATTACACCTATCTCAAAGTTGCAAGTCGAGTCCCCAATCAAGTTTTGGATGCATCATTATAATTACAACAATCATTCATTGACGACACTGCAACATGCCACATGCCACAGGGGATTAAGACATTCTTACGCTTTCAGTTGTGTTTCAATTTATCGAAGACTTGGAAACTTTTTTTTAGAAAACACCATTTACATTAAGCCACAACATACATTACATATACATTTAATATGATATTATTAATATTTTTTTATTTTAAATTTAAAATAATTTTTTCTGCTCACTCATTAAAGTACTTAAACATCAAGCTTTTATTTAGTCGTATATACCCAATTCAGATTACCTTAGCTCACGTTTCTGGCTGGTTTTTTGCCAGCTTTTTCTTTGTCTCCACCGCTTTGCATTTTGTTTCTCTTTTTCTTTATTTCATATGCTGTGCATCAGCATCTTCTTTACCCATTACCCCTGCATAAGCTATACCCTAACTCTTTGGCCTTGTCTTCAGCCATATCAATCCTTTTAGTAAAATCCGAGCTAGACCTTGACCAGGTCAGCTCCCTTTCGTTGTTGAGATGTGTAAAAGGTAAAAAAAAAAATATCAGAATCTTCTTGACACTTTTATGTGTTTACTCATATTTTTTTTACTTTTATGGGGGATTTCCCAGTTCCTATGCAGGCAAATAACCGGTTGTACCTATTTGGTCGGCTTAGGTTGAACACAAATACCCTATAACTATTTACATAAACTATTTAATCATAGTGAATAACTAAACATAATTACTTATTAAAAAGTTGTCAATTTTTATAAAAAAAAATTGGATTTTAATTTATTTTTTTTTTGATTTCGCATTTAACTAATTTTTGCCCTTTGATTATTTGATTATTATATATATTAACATTTCGCAGCTTAAAAATCTTGTTTAACTCATTCTATTGTAAAATTTGCAGAATATCTAAAATTAATTAGAAACATATTTTTAAATTTTCTTATTACAATTTAAAAAAGATATAATCTTGCAACTTGCTCTTAATTAAATAAACACTTCTTAATTTGTAATATTCATCTAAATTACATACTTGACTTTTGTGGTTAATCATACAATTTTGCAGCATTTAGATTGTTTGTATCTTTGACCAACTCTTCGAGGCAACCTCTTGGTTAGCAAGGTAACCAGCTTTTTGGTATGCAGTCCCGGCTTAAAAGCACACACACACTAGAGTCACAATCTCTAGCTATGTGTGTGTGGAAAAGAAACTGCATTCAAACTCATAAATCGAGTTTTTGCCATTTTTTGCATTTGGCCCGCAAAACCTGCGACTTGGTTGCATTTTATTTCATTTTTTTTTGCCATATTTGTGGCAAACAGATTTTTCCTTCTCGAGACTAATTTTATATGCATATTTTCATCATCGACTTTGATCATTATTTTTCCAGTCCTTTGCTTTCATTACAGGTTTGAAATTCGCTTGGCTTGGAAACCACTTGGCCATGTTAACAGTTTCAGTTATTTACTTGTGTTTAGCACTTGGTGCATTGATTTCATTCACGACAACAACAACAACAACAACCAAGACCTAAATGCATTGTTGCTGCAGCTACTTCTCTGTCGATGTGTATGTATGTGTGTCTGTATGTGTATTTATACACACTTGTACATATGTCTGGGTGTAACTTGACTTGTTGAGTGCTCACTGGAATAAGCAAAGAAACATCAGTATAAACAACAACATTGCAAACATACTTTTTCTCTCTCTCTCTCTCTCTCTCTCTCTTTCCTTAGTCACACACTCTCCCGAACTGGTGAGCTCTCCGCATTTACCTTTCCATCTCTTTGTCTTCCACATTATGGCTCCCTTACACGAACATTACGATCATGTTCGCGTTTTGTAGTGAGCAAAGGCAAATACAATAAAATATATTTTATAGCTGCCATAGGAACGATCAGTCGAAAATCAAGCTTAACTAAGAAAAACTTTTTGGTTTTTTTGAGATGTTTTAACCAATCTAACAGAATATGCGTTTGGGTTGGTCCTATACATCCTGAACAAATTTGATTCACATCGGTCAACTATATAATATAGTTGCCATAAGACCGATCAGCCCAATATCGAATTATTGTACGAAAGTTTTTTTTGCTTAATAAGATAAATCAACCAATCTGACAGAATATGCATTTAAGTTTGTCATAAGCATCATGACCCAATTTGGTTTAAATCGGTCTACTGTATTATAAAGCTGTCATAGAAATAATTGGTCGAAAATATAATACAGCGCTTTCCAAAGGCATCAAATCTGGCTTCTAAGTGCCTGAACACAGGGTATCCTACTATCGTGCATGCTCGACTGATCTATTCGTCTTATAATTTTGTATTCTCAAGAGAACTTTAGAGTAAATATATGTGTATATACTTATCAACATATGTATATGTATGCTTATATCTACATACATGCTAATGAGTGTAAAAATTTTAATTTCAGATGCCTTTCTTCATTGTCTTTTTTCACTCATCCTTGCTCGCTCTATATCTCTCTCTCTCTCTCTCTCTCTCTCTCACTTTCAGTCTGCCTGCCATTCTCCCTCAATCTTGATACACATTCATTTTTTACTCCTACCGATCACAAGTGCGCAATGTTTTTTTATGACTTGTTTTTATTGTTGTTGATGTTGGCACTCTTCTTAAGCTGGCTTCCATTGACTATTCCGTGATTCCGAAATTCGCATACCAATGCTTCCAGTGAAACCAATTCCAATTCAAATTCCAGTTTTCAATTGGAAGGCCGCTGAAGAGCTCGAGCTCTGCCGCAGGTTCAACACACCCGTAACGGCTGCACTGTTACCAGTTTGCCACTTAGAAGCTGCAGACAACACTTTAGTATAAGAGAGCGTGTATAAGAGTATGTATAAGAGCATGAACAAAATTAATATGATCACGAGTATGCTAGCTTATATGCGGGTGTTCAAGGGAAATTTTTGGGATATTTCGCTGGAATTTACACGCATTTATTTTTGAATTATTTAAGATTAACTTTGAATTTTTCAAATGTTGTAAATTAATTCTCTGTGCGCTTTTAATTAATTTTAAAAAATAGTTACTATCTGTTTCGCGATCTAGTGTCATGCATTAAATTGCGTAAAGCACGTTCAGTTGAGTACAAACATGGGTAAAAGATTCAAATCTTGGCTGCATTTTAATATCTCTTTTAATCAGCCGCCTGCTTAACTCTGTTACTGTTTCTGTCTCTGTTTCGGTTTCTGTCTCTCATTTGCTTTAATTCTGGCTCATATGACGAGGCTGCGATGGGCTGTCTGGAGTTTTAACATTGTGTCTGATATAGGAAGGTTGTCATCATAAATTGTTCTTAAATTGCATATCATAGATCAGATGACAACTGAACAACACCCCCGCCCTCCACCAGCAACTGCTGAGCGCTTAAAAATAAATAAAGATCTGGTCACAATAATAGAAACGACAGGAAAATATGTGAAAAGAACAATGTTATAGCTTCTGATGTAAATCCAAACTTAAAATAAATTTTGATCATCGTCAAAATAAATTTTTGACTTAATATATCGAGTATTATTAACAAAATATTTAAATAATATTAGATCTGCATTACGATAATAAAACTGCAGTCAGCTATCGATTTCATAAATCAACTCGATAGATCGTAAAAAAAATGTTGAATTAAAGTACTTTAAAATCACTCCCGCGAAAATCGAGTTTTCGATATTTAAAAGAAAGAAATTGTAGAGTTTGTTAATTTAAAGAAAAACAATAAAATATTATTTAAATTAAGGCTTTTATATATCTAAATTTGTATTATATACAATTGATACATTTAGAAATTCCAGCTGTATTTTTGTTTTGCAATTAAATGCATTTACAATATCTATTGAACGCAAAAGGTAAAAAAACGTAATTTATAGCATTTGCATTTCAACCGCACCTATATGTTTGCCTATGGGTGTAGACATAACAGACCCAACCAACAGGTAACGCATGACGTGGAGACAAATGTGAAGGTGCGTTCGCAATGGAGACCTCGAAACCCACTTCTCCTTCTGCTTCACCTTTTACTTCTCCATCTGCTTCTTCAGCTTCTTGTGGTTGCATGGCTGCTGAATAATTTGCAAAAGTTTTAAGCTATGGTTGCACAAAGGAAAAACCAAAACTAAAAAAAATCCAAAAATAATGAGAAGAAAAAAAATAGAAAAATTGATTGTCAGTTAGTCAGTTAGTCAGTCAGTCAGTTGGTCGTTTGTGACTTTAACTTAAGCTGTCATGCGGGCTGAGTGCACTAAGCATTTGCCTTTTCTGTCACCGTCATCGTCATTATCGAACATCATTATTATCGCAATTTGCAAATGTTAATGTAATTAACAAGTAAAGTACTGACAAAAATCAATGCTTTTGTTGCCGCTTAATTACAGTTGCAATTTTAAAATGTGTCAAGGCGCATTTAAGAAAAGATTACGAACTGCATGTATAAAAGCTTGCAATAAAAGCAGACACCCTGTATAGCTGTATAGCACTCTGATTTAATAATGTTTCTTAAAGATATATTTATAGTTGTAAATTTAATAAAATAATTCTTATCTGTCTTATTATATTGTGATAATATTGTAGCCATGCCTTGGTTTTTTCAATATCTTCATTAGGAAAATGAATTAGTCAATAAATTACCTGCAAAGAAACAAGATAAAAGCTTTGTAACTATAAATGTATTTTTTTAAAGAACTGCTACAATACATTTAAACAATATTTATATAGTAAATAAAGGTTAAAAGTTAAGTGGTTAGTAGCTGAAAGATAAAATTTAAAGTTTTTACAACCATTTTGTTTTATTAATTTATTTTTTTAACTCTTTTAAAATATGTTATTGTCTTAGTTTATACTTCAGTACAATGGCTTACAACTAAGTTAAAAGACACTGTAACTTTTTCCATATTTATCGAAATATTCATAGATATGCAATCTTATACGTTGATTGTCAAATTTGCCAACACTTTTCGTTCGATATTCTCTATCAAATTAATGAGAAAATATGCATATCCACGTTGCGAACATGACTTTAGCATAAGCAGAATATTTTTTGTATCCAAAGATGGCCAAAATCTAGATTGAGTCAAATGGGAAAACCTTTTAACAAGCTACACTTCATCCTTCGGCAAGCTATGTACAAGCATGCATAAATAGTACATGTATTTATGGTGTGTGTATCTTTAGCTAACAGCAGCAGATGGGGAAAAAAAATAATGGAATAGAATTTTCCAAGCTGACACTTTGTTGGCAACCAACTGGCTGACCAAAGAGCACAACTTTCAGTTGCTTTAAGCCAAAAAGGATTCCACATGATACCATTGCCATGTGTTAACCAACATTGTCTACATGTCTAAACTCTGTCTATATAAGTTCTTTTTGGCTGTGAATTTAAGGTGATTTTAAATAAAATTAAATTTTGCTGTTGCAAAGCTATCCATAGCCTTAATAACCCCACAAGTACTATTGATGTTTATTAAAATTTCTTTAAAAAAGAGTTGATTACTTACTAAGCGTTTTAATAGAAGATTATGATTTGTTTATAATTAATTATCCTATTAAACAAGATGCAGTTTAAATGAGATTGAAAATTGTATTGGTACAAAGTTTTCGTATATTTTCTTCTAATAATTCTATAATTATTTACAATCTTTTTAGTCGAAACTAAATCTTTTCAATTTGCAACTCATTGTCAGTGAAGTTTTCCAGTTAATCAGATTTTAGTTGCATTTGAGCGCTACATTTGGCTTGTGGTAAGTGGATGTGGCACAATGTATGGACAATGTGGCAAGTAGTTGACACACCGCAAGCATCATCTTGCCTGAAGCTTTTGGATCATTTCTTACATCAAATTGAAATAAATGCGCATTTTCAAAGTCATTTGCAGGCAAATAATTGCATATCCTCTATACCGTTTTCCCCTCTCTCAATAGCTTTTTCCTCGTTCCCATCAAGCTTCTAACCTCTTTCTTCTGCCCCATTGGCCTTGTGCTTCTTCCACTTATCTGGCGAGTAAAAGCTTTGTATTTTTCTTAATTTTTTTGTCGGTTGTTACGTTATGCCGGTCGTCGGTTGTCGGTGTATTGCACTCCGAATGGATTTTCCGCACAGTTATTTTGCCATTGGCTTTTACCCACTATTCCAACCTCCCCCCACGTAACCACCTCCATCAACTGTTCCCTGGCGACAATTGTTGCTTCAGTTGCGGCTTCTACTCGAGCTTTCAACTTGCTTCGTGACATTTATTTGCGAATTTTAAGCAAACCCAGCACAACTTTTTCTTTAACCTTATATTTTTTTTTGTCGTTTTTAGCTTGTGGCTGCTTCAAGTACGAGATGAGAGTACGTGCAACTTGATTTGAGTCGTTTCACTCTTACTTCCTCCCACCCTTTGCAAACTTCCTCTACAACTATTATCATCATAAGCACTAGAGACACCTTTCGCTTTTGTTGCCGCCGCCTTCGGTTTCAGATGAGATTGTTTTTCTTCTATTTTTTCGGGGTCTATGCAATTTTGGAACCTGGGCGGTTCAATGCACGCGTTTCGCTTTAATCGAAAGTCAACGCTGGTCAGGTGAAGGGGCGCCTACAGATACAGATACAAATACAGTTTGGAAAGTGAATTATTCACAACAAAGGATGAATTGGCAAATTTTAATACCCGCTTACACCGCACGGATAATAAATGTTTGCCCTGTAGACAACTCTCTTTAATCTCTTCCGCTTATATAACTTTTGAAGCTTCACTAAGCGTCTGGTTGGAAAATAAAACCATTAAATGCTTCAATTTTTATCCCATAATTTAAATAAGTTGTATATTGAGCTAGTAACTGATAAAATATGGGCAATTTGTAAAAGCTCCAAGCTCTAACCTAACTAATAATAACAAACTTGATTTCAAAAATATCAGATAGGTTACTTTTATCGGTGTATCTGAAATAGTGAAAAACAGGTAATAAATTTTGATCTTGCAGGTGTTTTAAAGCACCTAACTAAGGTATTGGAAATATTATTTTATCATTCATAAAGTCTAAGTTATATTAAATTTCTGTTGAATTCACTGGGTAATTCATATAGTGTTTCATCTTTACTACTCAATTAAGCAATTAAATTCCACTTTTGAAGAGTACCCATTAATAATTCAGTTGCAAGTAATTGAAATTTGAAAGATCAACAAGTGCACTCTGTATTTATTAACAAAACAGCGGTTATGCAACAACTTCATTTGGATACCTGCAAGTATCTCAAGTACTTGGCCTAACCATCAATGCACCGCAAATTGTGCTAGGCCAACATTTACTTGGGACCAGCCAACATGGAGTGCTGGTCTTTAATTTGAACTGAAAGTTTTGGAACTGCTTTGTAATCATTGCGTGTCAGGCAACGAACGTCTCGATCCCCGACTCTACTTTGGTCAAAGTTGTTGCCTTCCCATAACGAAAAACTTTACCGCCAAGACGACATTCTAACTGACAACGACGCTCGGCAAAAGTTTCGCATCTTTCATTTTCTTTTCCTCTTCCTTCTCATCCCTTTGGCCCATTCTGTCCGTTACATAGGCAGACACTGTAACATATTTGCATAAATTTACGTACCCGGCGACTAATTCACTTGATGCTGTCAGAATGAAAAACAAAAAATGAACATAAAAATGTATATAAAACAAGATCAAGTTTTGCCCTTGCCTTCGAGTTGCTGGCAAAAATTAGCTCTTTTCGCAGGAGAGAGAGCAGGAGAGAAATTATGAAGAAAGAAACATTGCTCGGGGAAATAAGGACAATTACTTTGAAAAATGTCTTGCGGAAAGGTGCAACATGAGGCAAACAAATTACAAATTACTTCAGAAATCAACATACAAGCTGTGGAAGAAAACAAAATATTAAAATTTCATGAAAAATATTGAAATAAATTCAATTAACCAATTGAATAAAATCTAAAGCTTCTGATCTGAAAAAAAATCTTTTAAATTTTCATAAAGTTCTAACAATTCAAAGCTTTCCAAAAACAACAACATTGAAATCATTGTACCTTGGTAAGTTATTTATTTAAGCAAATATCAAAGATTTAAATTAATTTCATTACTAATCAATCAACTCAATAGTGTAGTCACAATAAAACGTTGAATTTGTTAAGTTTCATGACCTGCAAAATTGGTCAACTCCAAAAGGCGTCGAATTGACGCCGAGATTTGGCTCTGGATTATCGGGCAACAAGTGCAAATAGTATTCAAAAAATTATTTTAAATTTAATTTGGAGTCACCATTTTGATGGGAACTAAGCGAATGCATCTGCAATTTCGACAAGATGACATCATATCAACACCAGACAGTCCAAAGAAACTATCTCACTTCCTCTTACCTTCTCCACGATCATACCAGGAAATTGCCTCACCCTGACCTGATTTAACTCACAAATTAGACGTGGTCTGAAAGAAGAAGTCTGTCTCTTTGCCAAGTTGAGAGAATGCGCATTCCAATGATTGCATAACTGCAAAAAGTTTGAAAGGCTTGTCTATCTTGACCTTGTTCACGTGCAGTTTTTAAGTTTTCAGAACTGTCACTAGTTGAAAGCAGCGTAGAGTTTGTCAATTGCACTTACATGCTAAATGATTATTCAAATAGATTATTTTTATATATTAGAAAAACTATTTATCTTTATAGTTATAAAGTTTTACCTTACAATAATTTATTCATCAAATTATATTTAAATTATTGTTAGTTTTTACTCTTCCTGTTTGTTTTGTTAAATAAATTTAATAATAAAAAATCAAACAATTTCCCATACATAAAGTATGTTATCTTAATTTAATTTTACTTTTTTATATTTTCAGTCGATATCTTAATTAAATAATTATTAATTATTATTATTATTAATAAATTACCATTATCTTTTTTTTAATAATTTTGCTATCTTGTTTAATATATAAAGTTGTAAACTTAAACTTATATAAATAACCAATTATAAACTATCTTGAATTTGCCACCCAACAGAGTACAAACTGTAAGACTCCCTTTCATCCATAGCTCTACAAAAAAAAAAGCAGTGGGATAAAAAATATAATAATTTTCCTATGCATTAAAGCGTCAGAATTCCTTTTTTAATGCAAGCTGAAGGCATGCTTTTTATGTCAGCAGGGAGCTTATCTTCAGGAGTCTCTTCTATGAATAAGTATGTCACGAGTTGAATTCATTTTTATCCGCTTCAACTTTTGTGCATTTAATCAAGTTTATATTGCGCATACGTCTCGTGTTACGTTGCGTACGCCAACTCTTTTCTCAAGTTGAACAATACACAACTGACAGTGTTAAAGCGAAGTTCGTTGTCTACTTTTGGGAGTCTTATGAGCAGGTTAAGCACATACAAGACTGCGTTTAACTAACTTCAAGGCAACCGCAACACGACATGCAACATATGTATGTATAGTATCATGTGCAGAGAATAGGGAGTCGTGTCTTTTAGAAACAACTAAGTATAAACTGCATTTTTCCCTTTTCGCCGCTTGAAAACTTTTGCCTTCGAGCATAAAACTTTAGCTTGCTAACTTTTATTCAGAGCGCTTTTCAATTGTTACACTGGGCTAAGAGAGTATAACCAATTAAATTTGCACACAATCTGTATGAAATATTTCACAAGGATGTTCGCAATTATCAGGCTACCTTTGAAGCATTAAACGGGGAGTACCCCTAACAGCATTTTTGACAATACATTGCATTTATTTGCATTGTTTTCATTTATAAGTGGGACCTAGATGTTTTGCAGACGTATATTTTTTTATGTATTAAAATTATTTCGAATTAAAATAAAATAAGAAATATGATTTTAAATGAAAAATAAAAATAAATCACCAAATAAACAAGTTACTTACTATTAAATTATCTTTATGGTATTAAGCTTTTCGGATTATTCTTTGAACTTTATCACAACGCATTAAGTTTTAATTGAAGATTTCATGTTCCACTAAATAGATTAATTTCTATGTTTAGTCATAAAGCACTTATCAGGCTAAAATTAAAACTCACATGAGCTGCAATTTAGTTCGAACATCAGCAGCCTATTTGCACATATATAAGAGCATGTATATATGCATATTATGAGTCACGACTGGACAAGCCGTTACTTAAATGTTGCTAATGCAGTTTAGTACGAATATATATACATGTATGTATGTTATATCTAACAACATGGGGAGAGCTTTATGATGGCGGGTCAATGTATGGATGCTGAAAATGTTGAGAACTGAGAACTGGGAACTAGATACTGAGAACTAAAGGAATAGGGAGCGAGAGTGGGTAGCATTGTCGCAATATGACGCATACGACGCATGCGACGCGTATTTTATGTCCAACAAATATGGTAAAAATGGTTGAGGCAAATAAATATGACTTCATTATGAGCTCATGCCGCAAAGTGCAGCAACAATGGCAACAAAACGGGGCCCAAACAACTGCCAACATGGGCCAAACATTAATAATAAACAACTTACAAGCCATAAACCAATGGGATGCCGACTTACAAAAAAAAATGAAAGACCTTACCACAGAATAAATTACAAAGTGAATAAAAACAAATAAAACAAAAAAAATACCAAACTGGAAACAGCAAACAAATGAAAATTATATTCAATAAACGAAAGAAGCAAAAAAAAAAAATAAACAAATCCGTAGCCAAAAACTAAACGCATTTCAGATGTCGCAAATGAAAGTATGCACACAGGACAGTTAGTGTCAAAATTATTACAACCTAAAGGCTGGACGGAAAATGGCCAAACTGCTAACTGGTAACGGCTAACTGGAAAATGAGAATCAAATGGAAAATGCTGAAAAATTCACACTAGACGCGGACGGCGACAAAAGCCAGTAGACAGACAAATGATGGACACAGAGCATAAAATGGAGACAAGGCTCTAACAAGCTAGATTTTACAATCTAAAAAGCATATTATCCTTCGTTTTAACCAAATTTGTTTATGTTTATTTCGATATATTATAAAAATAATTATAATTTTGCAAACATAATTAAATTTTCTACATGAAATTTGCTATTTTATTTAATTTATTATAGTAACATGGAGCGTAAAACTTTGTTTTTTTGCGATTTGCGAATTGGAAAAAGCAGAACTCCCTGGATTAATGCTTCAGCCAGCATATAGAAAGATCACAACTGTTTTTTGGCAAAACGCCTTGTTGCAAAACAACTGGAGAAAAAAATCTACGAAACACAAAACATCTAAAACTGTAGAGGGGTAAAAGAAAAACGGAAAGAGCGGCAAACCAGGGCAACAAAGGGTAATATTTGCCACTTTTTATGGCTATGTATGAAAACGAGCCAGCTAAAGTTCGAAAGAGACGATGGGATTGCGGATTACGGAGATTGTGCGTCTGGTGGTCACTAAAAATGACACAGAGTCATCGGCAATAACAGCTGGATATGGTCAAGTTGGCGCACTAAAATCCAGCTGGAGTCACAGACTATAATATGACTAGTAATCACTAAAGTCAAAAATGTGATGGAAAGTGTCACTTAAGAAGAGAGAAGTATAATCAGGAGATTGAAATAAAAGTCAAAGCTGAGGATCAAATAATCGGGAGTAAACGATTAGAAGTTGTATTGTGTTCAAGTGAGAATTCCCTGATTCTTTTAGATTAGAAACTTAAGCAAAGCTCGGAGTATATTTTTGTAAACATTTCTATATCTTCAATCAAACATTAACCATCTTATTGATTAAAATTTGTTATGTATATCTAAAAATAAAATAGTTTCAATAGAATCTTTAAAAACAATCACCATAAATATAAACAATATCATGCTTACTCAATTATTTCATTTTAAAGCAAATATACCACAAAAGTGTAAAATACCTCGGTAAGCGCAGTACACAGTACAGTACACAGTGTACAGTACAAACACAGTGCAAACATTTAATTATTTTTTCAAGCATTTATGGACATGTTTCTTCCTTTCTACACATAAGAAGAGAAAATTAATTTTCCAGCCAGGAACTAGGTACGTTTTCAATCAGTGTTCGTAATCAGAGAATCTCAAGAGAGAGTGTAGGTTGACTTTTACGCAACTGATTAACCAGACTGGCAGCAATATATGGCTTGTGTTTGTGTATAGGCAAGTACTTAACATGGTCGAGAAGGACAAATGCCAAGCTATGAAATATATTGCCAAATAGCCTTGGGGCTTTACTGGAAGAAAGGGGATTGGAATGGAAACACGGTATCCCCCTCTGTGTTTCATTTTATTCCCTTTTTGTAGGACAAATATCATAAAACGGACACTCACCTCGATAAAGTTTGCTGCGTTTGCCAGCAACAGCAATTGGTTGTTGTTGTTGTTGCTGGTGACGTTGCTGTTGCTGGTGTTGCTGTTGGAGTGTCGTGTCCAGTTGCAAGAGCAATTGGGGTGCAGTTGCTGCCGCCTGGCCGATATTTCCATTAACATTTGTCAACGTTGTTGTCAAATGTTGCTTGTTGGCTAGATTCTGTTGCTGTTGCTGTTCCTGCTGTTGTTGTTGCTGCTGCTGCTGTTGCAGATTATGATGATGATGATGATGGTGTGGTTGCTGATGTAAATGTTGTTGCTGGTGATGTTGCTGCTGCTGCTGTTGCTGATGATGATGATGATGTTGGTGCGTCAGCAATGGTTGCCCATTGGCGCCAACAGCAGCAGCGGCTGCAGCAGCAGCAGCAACTCCTGGCGGTCCATGAGCCGGACAAAAGCTACGATACTCGCCATTGATATCCATGTAAATTGGCGCCTCCACAAGTGGCCAGGCGGTGGCAGTGGCGCCACTCGTTGCTGCCACAGCAGCAGCAGCAGTTGCTGCCACGGGCGCTGCAATTGCAGCCGCTGCGGCTGCTGCTGCTGTCGCTGCCGTTGGTGTCAATGTAATCAATTGTAAGGGCAGCAATTGGGCTCCATTGTTTGACTGCAGATGAATGTGTGGCATGCCACCATGTTGTGCACAGTGTTGATGTTTCGGTGACAACTGTTGCTGTTGCTGTTGTTGTTGTTGTTGCTGCTGTTGCTGCTGTTGCTGCTGCTGCTGCTGATAATAAACTGTAGTGTGCTCATAGGCTGCATACAATGTGCCCCTGTTGAGCGTCATATTGCAACTGCTGCCTGCCACCGATTGTTGCAGCTGCGACTTCAATGCAGCAGGTTGAAATGGTGGCGCCAACGGTGTTAGATTCGACTTGTAGGCCTTAATCAATGCACTATTATTCGATGTGGCCCCCGTGCTGCAAGTGGGCGTTTGCTGTTGTTGTTGTTGTTCTTGTTGTTGCAGCTCATCCGACTGGTTGTTGTTAATTGCAATTTGAACTTTGTGTGCTGTTTTCATACGTTCCGGACTTGTCGATATATTGCCGACAGCGCTGCGATTGTTGTTGTTGTTATCGATAACATTGTTGGCATCTACCTTATCGATTAGTTGATAGCTTTCGTCGATGAAAGCAACTAAATCCAAATGCACGGTTGATGTAGCTGTACCATTTAGTTGCACCTCAACATTATCCACCTCATCTTCATCATCATCGTTATCATTGTCATGATCATCCTCATCATCGCTTTCGATAACATGCTCGATAATGCGAAAGTTATCGTAGTCTATGATACGCGCATAGCCCATCTCTAAAGCCAAACCCGTTAACCTGGTCACATCATCCATTTCCACCTCTACATCAGTCTCCTCCTCCCCTTCCCCCTCTTCCCCCTGTTCTTCAATTTCCTCACCGACTTTGTTTGTTTCGTTATTATTATTATGGGTATTATTATTTACATTGTTATTGTTGTTATTTTTGTTAATGTTATTGTTATCGTTTTCGATTTTGCTCTCAGTTCGTATACAATTTGGTATTTCGTTGTTAGCATCCACTTCCAATTCTTCCTCTACAATTTTCGCTAATTGCGTTCTCCCACACTCTTTTCGTTGTTCCACTTTCTCTTCGATTTCCTCATCATCGTCATCTTCAGTCTGTGTGCTGTTATCGATAAGTATCGCCGTTGCATCTGCCTCCGCATTGTCAATATCTTCCTCTGCTGTTGCCGTCGATGCATCACAACTCTCATAATAATCGCATGTGCCACACACTATATCCAACTGCACCTCGTTTGACGGTGTCTCCAAGTGGGAGCTCACTGTAGCTGCAGCCATTATATAATTATTGTCTTATTTACATGAATGCTGTTTTATTTTTGCTGCATATATTATATTGATATTCTCGGTTTAACACTTTAATTAACTAAGAATAGAGATTAATTTTTATTTTACATATAATGCCACAATTTGTGGTTGCTTTTGTTGTGGTTGCATGGTCGAGATTACATATATATTTTAAATTCATGCGTTGATTGCTGCAAGTAGAAAAAAAGAATAGAAATAGAATATAATTTCATTAAAAACACGACAAACAATTTGTTAATTTAAACGAAAAAAAAAATCTGAAATATGCATTCAGTATTTTGTTATTTAAAAATAATATTTAGTTGATATAAGTTATTCTATGACTTAAGGAAAAACTTGAAATTTTACTTTAATAACATAATTTTTTTATAACTTAGATCAAATATATTAAGATAGTTTTTCCCGTTTTGCGATCCAAAAATAAAAATATCTCTAAGTTGCTTTTAAGTTCCAACAGTTGAAAGCTAAATTTTTTGCTTTTAACCAAATTTTCGCCCCAAATTATGCAACAGTTTTTTTTCAACTATTTATTATGCGCTAAATTAATTCAACTTTTTGCTAACAAAATAGAGGAAATAAATGAAAAACTTTGTGTGACACAATAACCGGAAATATTTAAGCTAATTCTCAAGCAGAGTAACCACTTAGCATTGCTCACAGGATGAAGTCATAACTACAATAAAGAGCTCCTTTTCAAGTCCAAATTCATGCCCCAATTTGCCTCGCTCACCTTGCAAAGAGGCGTGCAACAAGTGGAAGGACTAAATGTTTTATAGCCGCCAGTATAAACAGAGAAAAGCAACAATAATGGCTTAAAACCACTTCTATTCAAATTCAAATTTTTGGTTGTCGCCGTTGGCAATATTTACTTTATAATGCTGAGTTGGGCTCCGAATTCGTGTCTTTTGATGTTTGTACTCGACTTATGCGTCGTATGATTAATGGTGCTATTATTTTTTTTATTACGCATACGCAGCGTGATCCACAAAGTTTGGCCATGATAAATGTAGAGCATGCTATGAGCATAAAATATGACAAAAGTGTCTCAGAAGTGTATCTAAACCAAGAAAAGAGAGAGGAATTTGAATTGCAGCAAAGACATTTTCAAAGAATTGTCATTCTAAGAAATATACAAAAAAGTACTACATTTTTGTCATCTGGCACAAATATGGCTAAAACATGCACACGCTACTAAGACGCATTTGATAGGAAAATGCGTCGCTAACAAATGAAATACAAATATGTTGCAAGTGACTCGAATGTGGCATGAAAGGCAAAAACAGCAACAGCAGCAAGTGAAATACAAACAGTTGCAGGAAAATGTGAGATGCTTAAGCTTCAGTATTGTGGGTGGAGAAATGAAGAGAGGGTAGCGTCAACTTAGCCCACTTCTTGCCGCAACTAACTGTATTCATTTGGAGTCGCAGACAGGCAACAAGAAAGGCGCTTAAGGATTTAAGTCAACACAACGAGCACTTATAGGGACTGAAAAAACTGAGGCCCAATCAAATGGCAACAGTATGAGTAATTAGGACGCAAGAGCGTAATACTTGCCACACACTCGATATGCCACACGATTGTTGTTGCTATTGCCACATGATAATTACAAAAACAAAGTGCAGACAGACAGAACGTAAGCGCAAAAAATGGCTTCAATTAATTGACTTAAACAACAACAACAACGAAAAGGAGAACAATAAAAACATAGACAAAATGATAGATAGAGAGACAAAGAGACAGACGGTCAACGGGTCAAGGAACTGTTTTATAAAGGAGCCAAAGGACGTCACATACAAATTTATTCTCAATCGATTCTTCCCAAATTTTATATGTGATTTAAGTATCAGCAGCAATAATGCAATAAATGAATAGATAAATAAATATTTTTAAGTTTAGTTAATGTTTGAAAATGTTTTTTTCTATTTTTTAACTAAAATTTATTCGAATACCAGTGCTAGATCTTTCTTCAATACTTTCTTAAACTCTTACTTTTGAACTTGACTAACAATTTGAATAATTAGTTGATAATAAAATAACTCTCACTCTCACTAACTCACTCTCTCGTTGTCCGTTTTCCTCTCTTTATCACATGTTATGCTTACTCCTCTGACAACATTGACGTCAGCTGCGACGTGGGTAAATGATAATGGTGCCACTGTGCATGCTCGTATAATTTAACACAGACGTTTACAGGGTTTTCCTGAAACGCCCACACAACAATGCGACGTGCGGATGAGATTGAAAATGATGGGCAAGTACTATTTACTATGCATATATTCCACATATGGACAGATGCAAAATAGCAGATTGTCGTTTATTTTATGTTTATGCGTTTCAGAGGTTGAAGTATATAGATATTCCTAACAAATCTTATCTTAAAATTATTTACACAAAGTTTTTATTTAAGTGTGGTCTCTGTTAAACAGGTGAAAATTATTTTCACAAAATACATGAAAAAAATATGTTAATTATCATTGCGTAATTGAAGATCTCTGTTAAAATGTTAGCGAAGTATGACAAAACGAATTTAAGAGGCATTGATACCCTTTTTTTAACTAAAAGATGTAAATTGGTCAAAGTAATTAATATTTGAAAAGAGGACTAGATTTTCCGTTTCTAAATTGCAGGCTCGTTTTGAGTAGAGTTTAAAAATAAGTTACATAATACTCGTAATCAATGATTTTCAGGGGGAAATACCCATACTACACGTAATCCCTAATGTACTATATTTTTTAATATACTCAAATAGTATCTCGAAATCAAGTGAACGCTCCACTGACTTCCATATGGCAAATAAAAATCAAACGCTGTGAAATTGCACAAAACACTCGTAATCTCTGACATTTGCAACTGACAACAAAGCTGAGAGTTGAAAATAATTAATTTTACTTTAATTCGATTCAAGCAACGTTTTCACTGAACTTTATTGATGCATAGATAATATCTTGATTGGACTGTAGACAAGACAGCTCTTTGTTGACCTTTAATAGATAATATTTGATATATTTATATTATATCCAAATGTTGAATGCCACGTTCTGCTACGCCAATAGTTGTATGCGATGGGGCAGTTTAATTAAACATCTAATTTACCATATGTTTCGATAGAGTTGTCAAGCGGTACGGGGATTCTCGTTGCCAACGAAGCTCTATTTTTAGCTGTGCCCTGCTGATTATAATCAACAACAGCAACAACATCGTCTATAGATGCAAATAGCAAAATGACGAAGCAACACTCACTTGAGTTGTGCTGGCTCATTTATATTTATCGTTGTTATTGCCATAGATCCCTAATCGAGATATGAACTGCGATATTGTCAATCGTACATAATACATCCAATATTTATTTACAAGAGAGGAAGCTTTAAGTATAAATTATAGACGACGATATTTTGTTGACGGGATTAAACATTTAAAAAAAAAACATGAATATGGTATTGTTAAATATATTATTTATTATTTTATACGAAATATTCTATAACTTCGCAGGCTTTGTATCAAATGCTACAATTATAGAAACAAAACTGAGAAATCTCATATTCAAAACACTGTTCATTTTTAATAGTTATAAGACATATCGAAATATTAGTTAACGACTATAAAAACTACAATTTAAGAGGCGAACTTAAAAAAAAAAAATGCCGAATTTTAATGGCGCCATCATTATGCACACGCTGAACATGATCAAGACTCCGGCAACTCTTCGGGAAATTGTGGTGGCAATTGCAAAAAATACTGAATTACCGCAGGAAGATCTAATGAAGCCCGTAAAGCAGACACTTGACATGGGCCATCGTCTGGGATTTCTACAAAAAGTAAATGGTAAGTTGAAGGCCTAAACTACCAAGCCTAAAATAATATAATAACTTTCAATTCGTAGGTAGATACTTTTTAGTGGCGATGAGTTTTGAAACGCTCATGTCCGAAATTAAATCTTTGAGTCAGCCCACCACCAATCGGAGTGATGGAATCGATTTAAAGCCAGACGTCAAACAAAAAATCGAGAAGAGAACGTTGAAAAAACAGCTTAAACAGCTGGAGACTACGAAGAAGAGCATTATTCAAAAGCAGCTGCCAATAACAGTAAAAGATCATGAATCTACCACCACATTGATGCCATCACAATCCTTGTTGCCCCAAAAGGCAGAAGCCTTATTAAGACGCAAGTCCAAAAGGTCAAATCTGCCAACTAAATAGCTAGATGCATCCTCCGTTTCTACACTCGATGTTGGTAATATTTCTGACCTGCTCAAGCAATCGAAAATTGTCCGTTTGTTTCCGTTTTATTTTTCCTTTTGTCTTTTGTTGGTAAATAAAAGAGGAATATTATTTGATTGATATTCCAAAATGTCAAGACACAGTCACAATTCTGAATTTTGGTATACCAAAAATTTCTAAGAGCTTTTTTAAAGCACATAATGTCTGTCCTTTCCTTTTTCAAAATATGTATTCATTGAGAAATGAGTTCTCATTTGTGCAAGTTGACAAATGTCTCAATTAGCGGAGCCAACTCTGGCAGGATCCTTGGGCGCATGGATGAGGGGAATTGTAGGGACTTAAATGACATTGTCGCGTCTCTTCCTTTTCAATTTGAAAACCAAATGAAGCGTCTCCTTTTGCCAAGTACCAATTTGCAGTGTGCATTGACCATATGGTTGGAAGCAACCAACACACAATCAACCTCCCACGAATGTCGCCTCGTCCATTTTCCGCTTTTGCAGCTCCTTGCGTCTCTAATTCTCTAAATCTCACTGCTTGTGACCTTTACGATGACGTCGGCAGCGTCGCGACGGCAGCGTAGGCAGAGAGCAACGCACGGCAATGCAATGTAAACAGTGGTGATAGCAAACACCGGGACCATTTATTTAGAAGCAGAAAGCACGAGCATGAGCACGAGCACACGAAAGCATCCACGAATGCGAGAGCGAGAATTATAGTATGTCTGACCATGTGGTGAATAACGAGCGCATGTTGAAATTATACATGGAGAGTGCAACAAATGTTAAAGGGAGGTAATTCGCTAGAGCGTTAGGATGTTAGGTTGTAGGGGGTGGGGGGATCGGGGGGATCGGGGACATCGCCGATGGTCATGGAATGACACCATGATGGTGACTTTGTCTTTGGCGCGTGGGCGTCGTTCACTCCAAAAGTGCAAAAAGCGAAATGTGAGGTTACTTCTCATTCTCAAACATTCGCAATTCTGGCATAAATACTTATGTATATGGTACATGTATACATCTACATATATACAGATGCGAGTGTTTTGCGTCAGTCTATGTGTATACATACACACCTACAATCTATTGTATGTGTGAGCATTTCATGGTTAAATATGCAGCATACTTAACATATTGCAAAAAATCACATTTAATAAATGCCTTAATATTTATGTACAGTTAGTCGTCAAGTTATTTTGACAAAATTCACATATTTTATTTAGCAAAAAAAAAAAATTTTAAAATAAAATAAAGGAAATATTTCCGAACGGAAGTGGTTTGAAGAATCTATCGTTCCCTAGCAAATAGATAATGTTTATTATAAATGTTGCAAACAGTTCAGACAGATGACACTTCTATATCTAAACTGTGTGCAAATATGAGGGTATCTTATAGTAAAACACTCACAAAGTTCTCATTTGTATGCTTAGCTATTTACCATATGTTTATCAGAGAAACACGTCAACTGTCTCTATACCCGTTACTCTGAGAGTATAAGGGTATATTGGCTCCTACATTAATCTTAATTAAAATTCTTGAACGCAACCAGATTGCAAAAAATATGTGGTTACTAAGGGATTTTCAAAGTTTTTAAGAAACGCAAGCGACTAAAAGTATGCAGTACTTTTTAGACAGTTAGTTAACAAATCATAGCTAAAATGAATACAAATCTAATTAAAATAACGGGTATCTAATAGTCGGTAATTCGAATATAGCGTTCTTACGTGTTTGCATTCAAACCCCTAGATACGAATTTGCAAATAAATTTACTCAAATGCAAAAGGTACTGAAGGTCACGCAAATCGAATTAACACGAACTGCAAACTAATTCGAAAGATAAAAGCTTAATATCTGCCCTCCACATTTCATAACGATCGGATAATAAAAACCGAAGTTATACAAGAAATGTAATTTCAATGGTGACGGTGGGAAACAGGAGGAGGAAATAGGAGGGGGTATCGAAGTGTAGAAGGGTTGATGGGAGGTATTCACGGCGTAACGTGCATTACGTATATGACAGCTGGCAGTGTGTGTGTGTGTTTGTAGTTGTGTATAAACACAAATTATACAAGAATCTATTGCCATGCAAAACAAAAAAAAACGAAGCAAAAAAAACCCGAATAGTCTTGTATTAAAAAATAAATTTGCGTTTTTCCAGTAAAATAATTTGGAATATTAAATCAAAGCATACTAAACATATGTTGTCTTTTCATATTCGTCGCAACTGCTTAGACTAAATTTTCCATATGCCAAATAATAATTGATTGTTTCCAGAATTCTTGAGAAAAAATGCCTCAACATGTGTTGCAACAACAAAGCCAATAACATTTAATGCTGTCTGCTCATCAGTTGGTCAATTAAATTGTGCTTGTCATTCTAAACCTGCAGCAGGTGAAAATTTCTAAGTGAAACTCGATCAGAAATATAATCAAAAGCAAATTAAATCGAACAGCGCGTGAAAAATGTGTAACTCGGAAAAGTTTCAACAAAGGTAACAACAGCAGCAATAATAACAATAACAGCAACATATTTATGTATCTGCTGCACTTTGTTAATATGCAATTTGAAAATGCCAAAAGACACGAAAAGCACACACACACATTCACACAGACACACACAGACAACAACACAGACGAACGTGCAACAGCAACAGCAGCGCAATTTACTTGGACGCCGATGTCGTCGACGGGCCAAAGCAGACAACAAAAAATATAAAACTAATCTTCCGCACACCGAAGATTTGATACCCTTGCAAAGACCTGTTTTCAATTGTAAACTTATTTGAACAATATTTGTTCAGGATGTGTAGGACATTTGTAAAAATATAGCATATCATAAATTGATACCTCCTAAAACCACAAGGATTTGTATATGTCAGCTTTATGATATACTGAAATTTAGTCAACTTGTTTAAAACTAGAGAACTTAATCAATCTAAGTTTTATTTTTAAAAATTACATAGTAATGATTACTTGATGATTTTGAAAAATAAGCATCAATAATAATGATTATTATTGAGTAAAAATATACAAATCACAAATGATTATTTGTTATATTATTCATCAATTTTTATCATATTTTAACAAAATGTGCTATTTATTTAATAATATTTTACTTTTTTCTTGATTAATAATAATGACAAAATATAAGTAAAAATTGATTAGAAAATTTCATTTAATTTAGATCTCTTCGCTTTATAACATGAAACTGGGTCAAATAAACTGTGAGCCACTGTACGTATACTTTATCACATATACTGTCTGTCACGCCTTCTTTAATGCATTACACAATGCATGACAAAATTAAAATACCCAGTGCAAGGGTATAAGAAAAAGGCTTCATTTTTGCTTTGCGCATGGTAAATAAGAAAGCGCTGCTGCGCTGCCCGCTATAAAGCCCTGACCATGCGGCAGCGGCGCAGCGCAGCGCAGAGCAGAGCAGCGACGCGACGCCGGCATTATACTTAGTATTGTTGCTGCGTCAACTGGTTGAGTTGCTTTGCTGGCTGCACTTGCTGTAGTTGTTGTTGTTGTTGCTATTTGTTGTTGCTATTGTTGCTGCATTTTACTGCCGTTTTGCTTTGTGTGCTACAAGCTATTGGCAAATCACGCACACGCACACACACACACACACGCGCACCCATTTATACCGTTACATATCCATATGCGTGTGTGCGTGTGCCTGAAGCTAACATATTGTTGTTATTTTTTAATACTTAAGTGCAATAAATGGCTCCTAGAATGCAGCAGAATCATTGCTGAGCTTGAAACCAATAGGAAAATCAACAAATATTGCTAAAAATGAAAGTTTCTCATAAAATTTGACTTCAACTTACCAGCTGCTACCAAAGCAAAGCAGTGGAAAATGTTGTTGTTGCTGTTGTTGTTGTTGTTATTTTTGCACACATTCACACACACACACACACGCACACTTACACGAACGAAAATTGAAAACACATACGATACACGAACACGATGAAAATACATAAACCAGTCGAAGGCAGCAGCAACAATTTGTTGTTATTTTACTTGTTGCTGTTTTTATTGTTGTTGTTGCTGTGGAAATTCCTTTTGGAAATGCGTAACAATTTGCAAATTGAGTTGAGTTTTACTTGTTGTTGTTGGCATTTGCGCGCTAACTTGAAACGAACGACGGAGGCAAAAGAACCCGAAATTAAAACGTACAACACACGACGATCCAAACGCGGCAAACGTTTGATTTTGATTGACGCTGTGCCACTATGAAAAACTGCAAATGAGCTGAAATACATACAAAGCCAAACGAAACGTAACGAAACGACACGAGCAATGAGCCGACAACGTACACGAGCACACGAAGTGAAATCCGCAGCAGCAGCAACGGCAGCGCAGCGCGCGTGGGAGCAGCGAGAGAGAGCAATTGTCTAGTAGGTTGCATGCAAATTCTTTACATTGTGGGTGGCTAAGCCTCGTTTAGTGAGAGTGTGAGAGTGTGTGTGTGTGTGTGTATGTGCGTGTGTGCGAGAGCAAGAAAGTGAGCGCACGTGAAGGCAGTCAAAATATTTTGAGTGCTTTTATAATTACAACCTGTGTGAAAACGACCAAAAGCTTGTTGCCTGTCAAAGCTTTGACTGTAGTTTTTAAGCCTACCCCACCAAATGCAATGGCAAACAAAAACAAAACACACTGTAAAATATAATAATTAACCTTGTGTTTAATAAGTACTTATTTTAAATTAATCTCTTTAGGGTTTGCTGAACTTTAAATTTGCATAAACAATTTCATGGCAATTTTTGTTTATTGAAGAAATTGCGCATTAATCAAGTGTCAATTGAGGTAAACCATTGAATCTCCAGCCAGACAACTATAAAATAAGCTTCCAATGACCAAAAGCTTGCGGTGCGTGTCTTTGCTAAACTCGTTGAATGCCCAAAAGCTTTTGATTGCTAGCAGACTGAAGTTTTCATATCGATACGAGACTTTAGAAAAAGCTTGCACAAATGAGGAAAGATTTTTGAAAGTTGCGGCCTTTTAGATGGAGCAGAAACATTTGTTGGTCTTGCGAAGCTTCAGCCACCATTCAAAATCGTTCTTAATAACCTTAGCCTTACTGTTATTTATGTTTTTCGCTTGAAACTCGTCCCGGTCGCGAAGCCACATCCTTGCGTATTCCCCTCCAATGATCATTGCCATTGAGTTTGGTGTGCACTATTAAATATAGATATAAACATAAAGATATATGTAAATATAAATTTTTCTAATAATAATGATTTTAAAATTAATAGAAATACAGCAAGAGTGTTGCTTTTATTATTTTTTTTTTTGCAATATAGGAATATATATAGTGATATTTATTTCTATATAGCATACTCACTTCCTTCTCTATCGTGGGTACCATTACATTGCGCTGTGCCCTTAAACCGGCTTCAGTCGTTAGACTATCCTTCGGCTTACAAATAATGGCCCGTGACCATTCCTTGGATTTCCCCGTAGTTGCCATACTTATTTAATTGCAATGTGCTTTATTGTTATTTATTTTTTTGGTTTATTTAATTTTCAATTTATGTATGTTTGAAAAATATACATTTTTACAGAAGAAACTTACTAAATTCAAACAAGTACTAGATGAATTTTATAAAATAAGACCTCAATTGAGTTGAGCAAATAATACGCTTACCGTGCAAATGGTTATTATGGCATTTCTATCACAATACTGACCCATTTTCCCTTTTTTAATAAACTCGAGCTTTCTTCTTAGATAATAAACAGGACTTGAAAAAAAGGGATAAATTTGGATCAATTTTACATAAATTACCTACATGATAGGTATTTTAATTTTAACTAAACTTGTTTGGCATATGTGGCACTTAATAAAACTTGCATTTCCTGATTTTAAAAAAGATATCTTTAAAATAATCAAGTCTTCATATAATAACGACCATAACTAGTCCGTTAAAATTATGATACAATGGTTCGTTTTGACTCGCTTTTCACAAAGTTACCAGTAATACATAGACACTAAGTTCATTATGTTGATTCATTGAAAATACTGATATAAATAAAGATGTGTGCATGAAAGTTCTTTTGTTAATACATATATAAATAGGTAAACGTTAAGTCCGATCTGACCTCTGAAAGTTGAGTTCCCCGAGACAAACATAGAAATGTTTCAAGGCATTTCCGTCAGGCAATAAGAAAATAAAAATTAAAAAAAAAAAAACAACAACGCAAACCGAAAGACAAAGAAGTACAAGAAACTTTAAGTCAATACACAATACCTACACAAAAAAAATAAAAGAAATGGAAAATGGAAAAGGAAAAAACAAAACAAAATAATACAAAATTAAGTAGAAGACGAGGAAGAGGAAGAACGCCGCAAACCCAGTCAAACCCCAAGCTACCCGCCAGGGAACGAAACAAACCGAACCGAACCAGAAGACTAACAACAAGAAGAAGCAGCACAAATAAAACAAAGCGAACAGAAGTGGGTGTGGGTGTGGATTTGGGGAGGGGAAGGGGGTTGGGGTGGTAGGTGGTAGGTGGGTAAATGGCAACGGTACTGCCAAACGTAAATCAAACAAAAATAAACAACAAAAAAACAAAGCAAAACAAATAAAATAAACAAAACTACGCAAAAGTAGCAGGCAGACGTCAACAACAACAATAACAACAACAACAACAATGATGATGATGGCAAACAAGGAGCAACAACAAAAGCTGAGTGAAATGGGAAAGAATGGAAGAAGAAGAAGCCAAAGTAAGACACACACACACATACAGACACACACATAGACAAACAAGCAAATGAAATGCTACAAAACAAGGCAATGCAATGATTATAATGACAATGATGAATATGATGATGATGATGATGATGATGATGAAACAAACGAAGCATATTCCGTTTGCTAAAACAAACATTTGCTAATGTTCTCAACAAACTTTTGGCACAACAAAACGAAATAGAAAATGCACCCAGTATTGGTTGGGTGTAGATGGAAAGGGTCGGGTATATGATTTTAGTTGGAGTTCTTCAGGCCAAACACACATACACACAGTATACAGATACATACACACACACACAAGCACACACACACGCACACACAACATGCAAGCTGCTCTCTACGCTCTGTAAACAAAGCTTCTGCCAAATTCGTCCTACTCTACAAGGCCTGTCATCACTTGTTGTCTTTCTCTTTCCCGCTCTACACAGAGCGTAACATTCAAGTACTATTTTAAATTCCACAAAAATATTTGCTTTTATTTTTCACTTAGACTAAAAATTACAAGACTCTTGCTTGATCTTGATCTTTAAGCACGATTTCTTAACTTTAAAATTTTAGTCATTTTTTTAAAACTTAAACTATTGTACATACTTGAAGTATGATTACGAAATAACTGGATTAAGCTTACTTAAATATAAGAAGTTTATTAATTGCTTAACATCAAATGCAATCTTTATTCAAACTGTTACTGAGTTCTATAATATTTTAAAATAAGAATATGACTTAAATCAAAATTACGTAAATTTTAATTGTAAGCTAAAGTGGTTCTTACATAAAAATAATACCTATTTATAAATAGATTCTTAGCTTGGGTGCGATATGTAAATGAATACTGACTCACATAAATTATCCGGTTGAATATAGTCTTCATTTCTTAGAGTCCAACAAAGAATAATTGATATAGGAATAAACAAAATGTTGATTTAACATTTTTTAAGCATTTGCTGTGACTATTAGCATTGAAACTGATTTTGCACAATCATTTTCTAGTAAATCTACAGTTTTACTTGATGAAAGATTAATTTTTCTGTCTGTGGACTTTGAGAATTGCCAAGAATTAGTATTTATTTCATCTAATATTCTAGTTTCACTTGATTTAATATTTAAATTGAGTTATAATATTAAAGATAAATTAATATTTTATTTTAATATTATTAAATGCTTTAAGATTTTTATGCTTATTTTATGTATTTTGTTCATCAAGTCTAGATTTTAAAATTGCAAATCATAATTTTTTGTTGTACTCATTTTCTAGTTTTATTTGTATTAATTATGCTTATAGATTTTTTCTCTGAGTGTAAAAACTGTTGTTACACCCGCTGCGTTTCAGTTTGCTCTGCTCCCTTGCAACTGTATGCGTAAATAAGCGTTTTACTACACAACAGTCGTCCTTGTTGTTGTTGTTGTTGTTGTTGTTCCTGCTGTTGTTGTTTTCATTGCTGTTAGCTCTATTTGTTTATTTCAAAGCTTTGGCGGCAGCGACGCGACGCTACCACCGTTGACGTTGACGTCGACGTCGACGCCAACATCGCTGCTTGCTGTTTCGCTCTCACACCCGTTGTTGTTGTTGTTGTTGTTGTTTGGTGCTCATTAGTCGCATTCGCAAAGCTCCTTCTTTTGTGATTGTTCTGTGTCTCTGCATTTGCAGTTGTATTTGTGAATGTGTTTGCATTTGTTTGTTTTAACATTTTATTGTATTTCATTCAAAGCAACAACAACAACTACAACTACAACAGCTGTACTTGCCTTTGCACATTTTTCTCCCTCCCCCCCCCCCTCCCCTTTGTCCACCCCTCCTTCAATTATCCTTGATCCACGAACCCACATAATTTTTACACCCCAAACCTCTGCATTATAATAAAACTTATAAATAAACAGTTTCCTGATTCAAACATTGAAATATAGAATAGAACTTCTTTATTAACCCGAATCTTCCCAGCGTTACCATATGGTAACAAGCAATAGGCATTTACTAAAACTTCATTTTTAGACAACATATTAACGTTAGATTAACTTTCATAAGATATTCTACGAGTAAATTGTTATCTCTAACTGATAAAAAGTTGATTGAAACAATCTCTTGAAGTTAGCTGATCGAAAAATGCGCTTTAAGTTGCTCATTATATTCTGCAGTGCAAAAAAACGGCATTTGGCAATTCGTCGCAAGTAAATTTAAATCGTTTAACTAATTTTAGTACTGAACTATATGAAATGCACCCATCATTACAAAGGTAAAAGAGTGCTCTTTTTAATTATGAAACAAATTTTAAATAAAAAACATTTTTTTAAAGTTAATTTACGCTTTTAATTTTCATGTTACCATATGGTAACGCTGGGAAGTATAGGGTACAGGTTTTTTCCATACATTTTATTCGCGTTTCGCACTGTTTTGTTCATAAAATATGATTGCTCCTATGGCAGCTATATGATATAGTGGTCCGATTTGAACCAAATTTGGTCAGGATGTGTAGCAACATATAAGTCACATATTCTAAGAGTTTGGTTGAGATATCTCAGAATAGAAAAAAGTTTTTCATACTAAAGGTGAATTTGACCCCGATTGGTCCTATGACAGTTGTGTTATATATACGTTATACTGCACCGATTTGACCCAAATTTTGTCCTATAAATCAAGGAAGAGCCCCCCTGTTGGATTAAGTTGTGTTTATTAGACTTTTTCTCAAACATTTGTATTTTGTAGCATTATGAAAACCTGTACCCTGTACTTCCCAGCGTTACCATATGGTAACAGCCGAAAAAATTGTCCTGTCGATTATCCTGACAAGGACGAACAAAATGAATGTGTTTTTCGGATTCAGCGAACTCAAATTTATCAGTCCTGAAATTTTCATTAGGAAATTCGAAAAAATGTTGCTCAGGACGATTCGGGTTAAGTTGCATTTAGAAGAGTTTCAGAAATAGAAACTAACCAAAAACAAATACATTTTGGGTTGGTTTTTAATTGGGTTACAACTGATTGTTTTCACAAATATATTTTTTAACTTTCAGCTCTCATAAAGTTATACAAAATCTTATTACTTCAACTAAACAAAGTCGCTTTAATATCTAAATCTTTAAATTGATTCTGAGATGGCGATAATGTTTACAAACAATTCTTTTCTCTAAAATGCCATAGCTCTATTCAAACTTTTCAGATTTTCAAGTTCAAACTTTAAATATAAAAAAACATAGTTTTTTTTCGAAAATTTTAAATTATTTTCGATTTTACTTGTATAAAGTTTTTACCAAAATGCCATAGCTCTATCAAAACTTATCGCATTTCTCTGCGTACTACCATTTTAATCATTTGTTACTGCATTTAAATAAATTTCAAAAATTAATTTTTTTAGTTTTTGCATTTTTAATATATTTTATTTTTAAACTTTAACCAATTTCATAAAAAATGGGAATTTAATCATGACTCGGCCTCTTATATTAAAATTTATCTGAATTTTACAAGTATATGCTATGATAGCTATTTTAACTAAATTTAGATAAAAATAAATTTTAACTAGACCGAATATATGAGTTAAACGAACAAGATGCTTACCTTAAATGGTTAATTATTTTTATTTATTACACAATATTAAGAAATTGCAGTTGAAATTATTTTACAGAGTATCTGATTGGTGGCTATGTCCGTCAGGGAAGAGTGTGAATTGTGGTCAGCCTTGCGCCTGGTTTTATGCAACGCTTTTTACAATTGTATTTGCGCATTGTCAATTCGCTAAGGCCAAAACAGACACACACAGATACACACCCACACACACACACACAAACATGCAGAAACTATGTGCAACGTAATTATGATAAAATGTATTTCGAGTGCTGTATTTTTTTTGCATTGTGTATTTAGGTAGAACAAGTTGCATTATTATTCTTGTTGCTGTTTATTTGTTTTATGTTGAACTGCTGTCCGTCCATGTTGACATTGTTTTGACGAAAATACGCTTGTAGCATTTATTTACTAACCAATTTATTTGCAGTATTTCATTTTTTTTTTTTGCACTCTGTCTTTCTTTCGCTTTTATGGGCCAATGTAGATGAGGAGAACTTCCCCCCACCCACTCACACACACAGACAGACACCCCCAACACTACCCCTTCCCCTACTAGAGTCATTCGCTTTTTGTGTGCATTCAGCACAAATTTGCTTAATGTTGTTGTTGTTGTTGTTGGTTTTGTAGAAAAGTTGTTTTGCTTTCATTAACGTTGTAAATTCGCAAAAGTACAGCTGTTAACAATAACACTGACATACTATATACATATATGCCTGCATGTGTATGTAAACACACACACACACACACACACACACAATAGGCAGACAAGCAAACTGCCAGCTATGCCAAAAAATATAAATTAATTAAGCATTTTTTGCATTGGCCGAATAAACAAGAAACACGTGAACTTCAAGTGGGTGGAAAGTTTAGTTGAATTCACGCTTTAACCTTTGTTGTTGTTGTTGTTGTTGTTGTTGTTGTTGTTGTTGTTGTTGTTGTTGTTGTTGTTGTTTGTGCCAGCTGCATCTCAGGGTTGCCTCAGTTGTCAGAGCCTTGAATTACCAACTTGCTGTTGGCCAACTAACACACAAACATCCCCTCCCCCATTCGCTAATCCACCCCACTTGCACACACTTTGAAATCAGCATGTTGATATTGTAATAATTATTTCAGAGAATATTTCTTTGCTTATTCTCCAAGAATCAGTTTATTGGATGTCAGCTATATTTCTATGTCATCATTCATAATACTTTCTTTAAAATTTATTTATTTAACTTTGACTAAAGAAATTGTACAACAAAGAAATTATTTATTTACGTAATAACATAATAAATTTAACAATTAAAAAATGTAATATTCCTTAAATAAGGACAATGACTTTTTCTTAAAGGTTCCCAATATAAAACCCAATATGTAATACCCATTCTTATCACTTTAAAGAATAATTAACTGCATTTGAGCATTTTTACAATTTAAAAACTTATTTTTTATATCTGAGTTATCAAGTATCAAAAATTTTATAAGTTATAGAAAGTATGAAAATTAGATAGTGGTGAAAATCGGCTAATATTTTACAAACTTATGACAGTTTGAAGTTTTTGAAAAAGTGTCAAGTGAAAAAAATTAATGAAAATTTTAATGAAAAAATAAATAAATCTTGTAGTTTTGATGCAAAATCAAAGGACAGTGAAGCTGTCAACTTTTCATGAAAATCGATTTAATTAACTCGATTAAGCGTCAAATAAGTTTAATGAAAGTATTTAAAATTGAACTGTAATTAAACCAAAATTAGTTTGAGGTTAATATGTAGCAAACTTCGAGCTATCGATTCATAAATGTGCTTGTTCTTTTAAAATATATGTTATGCATACACAGATACAGACATACACGTACATTTGTATGTAGATACACACATAATACTTACGCTGTAATTATCGTGCTCACCTTCCCTTTCGCACAGCATGGCAACAACAGCAACAAATAATTAAGTTCATTGCTTCTATTTACGTATTCACTGCCTTGTTGTTGCAGTTGCTGTGGTTGTTGTTGTTGTTTTTGCATATTTTTGTAGCTGAGCAACAAAAGCTACCAACGGCCAAAAGTAAACAACAATAACAACGAAACAACACATCAGGCTCATCTTCATTAGCTCTGCTTTCGTCTGTCTTCGTCGCCTCCTTTGCCTCCCTCTCACATCTCTGTCCTCTCTGTCCTCCTTGTGCGACGCGTTTCTCCCACCCCTGGCACGACTCAACTTTCTTGCATTGTCTCTGCTAGGGGCTGGCGCAAAAAAAAATACTTTGTTTACTCGGAATGCCAGCGTTGCCTTTGTTTTTGTTGCTGTCATTGCCGCCGCCGTCGTCGTCGTTGTCGTCGTCGTCGTCGCTGCCACTGATGTTTACACAATTCCATAGCCGAAGTCCAACAATAAAAAAAAAGAAGCAAGCAGCGCAGAAAGCTCAAGCGAAGCAGCGACGACAACGTCGGCATAATGACCTTCAGTTGCGCTAACGTCGACGTCAACGTCGTGACGCGTCGCTGCTCACGTCTGTCTGTGTGGGTGACTTTGGCTCGTCTCGGCTCGGCTCGTCTTGGTTGTTGCTCGGGTCAGGTCTCGTGGACGCCCCCCACCCCCGCTGCATGTTGTTAGCCTCTGTTCTCTGTTCGCCGGCGACCCACGCACAAACATTGTAAACAAGCGGCGACTGCGCTGCTTTCACGACGCTTCCTAGTTGTAAATGCTCTCACACACATAACTTTGTCTGATTGTATGTGTGTATGTACAATGCTCTCTCGTTCGGCCAATGTTCGTGTTTGGGCTCCTGTGCAAACAAGTGTTTGCTTGCGGCGTCGTCGTCGGCAGAGACAGAGGCAGAGGCAGAGCTTTGTCCCTTGCTTTCAAACATTATGAATTTGCCTACTGACCACCCACACATCCATACTTCGCTCTCACACTCACACTTACACCTACACTAGAACAAAGACAAATCTATTTGATTATTCGCAAAGAAGAGTTCAAAAGCAAACGGATTTGTACTAATTAGCATTTTGTATTGCGCACAGTGTGTCTTAGAGATTGGAACAAGTGGAATATTGAACTGTGATTATACTGTTAGATCAAATGATGTACAGTATGTCATGTATATTTTTTGACAAAAAATAAAAATATACGTATTTTAAGAAACATTAGCAGACTATAATAAAAGTTTATTTTTTTACAAGAAATAATATGAATTTGTTTGATTTGTCAAAACCACTACTTGACTAACTGTACATATACATACATACATACATAACAAGGGGGCTCCGCCCCCTGCTCGCTTCGCTCGCCTACCCCCGGCTCGCTTCGCTCGCGATGAGGTGTGGTATGTCTACAGTCGAGCGCACTCGACAGTAACTTGCTCGATACCCAAACGTTCACAACCGATTAATTCTATTTCAGTAAAATATGGTCAACATAAAATGCTACAGACTATATGCTATCCTATAGCCTACAGTTAGGGGTGCTAGTCTGTGACAGAACTGGTATTAATACTAACTATAATACAATACGTGAATAATAAAATACAGATTATATTATATATATATATTTAGTTACTCTTTTCACAAAATCAAAGAAAATACAAGTTGTTAAAAAAGTACAAATTGTAATAAAGAAAATAGTTGACAAAAAAAAAGGAAATAGTTGACAAAAAAAAAAAAAAAAAAGTTGCACATGGGCAAGATTGAAACGGGATTCGAACTCTCGACTCATCGCCTCGAAATACACGGCTCTATCATCAGAGCCATCGGAGCATTATATTTGCATGTGGCAATATCAATGTATATCATTTTTTTTCGTTGTACGTTTTGCACGTTTCTTTTGTTTCAATTATGTCTCGCTCGTTAGAAGAGAAGCCCTACATACACACATACATACATGTGCAAATAAAGCTATTTATAGAACCAAATTCGTTTTGCTGCTAATTCATGGTACTGATTGCAAAATGTGCATCACATAAAATTATTGATTAAGTATGTAAAGTATTCATTTAAAAAGTATGTAATTATTAATTAATATGTAATTAATTTAATGCAATGAAAAAAAAATAAAAATAATAATAATAATAAATAATTTGGTTCAAAACAAAGAGTTGTTTTGATCCCGAGTCCAATGTACCCACAAATCGCATGCATTGCTTCAAGTTTTGTACCAAAATCTGGCCACTGCACGTAGGCATGAGAAATGTGAAGTTTTGATTTAATATCTTCTGTATTTGTTATCCGATTGCAATGCAGTTTTCAGGATGCATTATCAAAATTGTGTTTAGTGTGTGTGCAGATTTTGACATATGTACCTATTAAATTGGCCATGTATTTGGATATTTTAGTTTTTTGTCGATTACAGGATAATTGGGGGGCGTGGCAAAATTCTAAAATAAACTTGATCTGCGTGCGCAACATAGCAGTATTGTCACCAAATTTGGAATCCCTATCTCTTATAGTCTCTGAGATCCAGGTGATTATATTTTCTCCATATATCATATTTTCTCAAACTACTTCCCTGTTTATAAACCGATCTCAATGAAATTTTCAGCACACCTCAGGACTCGTCCCCCCATCCTGTGTGCCAAGTCTCAATGCTGTAGCTTTAATAGTGCTCTTGTTATTAGATTTTATATCATTTACGTGGGCGGACGTGGGCGGGGTCAAATTTAAATACAAACTTAGTATAGATCAACATCCTAGGAGTACTGTCACCAAATTTGGTTGCTCTTACTTTTATAGTTGCGGAGATATATGTGTTCAAAATTCTGTACCATAATCGACACGAATCTAATAGGCTCTATACCCATTTTTTGGGTATCGAGCTAAAAATGCAACAAGACAAACAAGAATTTGGATGTTGAATAGTTTGGATGGAAATTTCAAAGATTATTCACAAACTTTGTACCAGAGTGCATAAGACCAAACAAGATTCACAGTATATACACATGTACATTTGTACATACGCACATACAAAACTTAAAATAAAAGAGAGCACAAACAGCAGAGAGCAAACAACATCGGTTGCTTGTCTAGACGCACGTGAGCATTTGCGCACGAGAGAATCAGCAATAACAACAATAACGAGAACAACGAGAACAACAACATTTATTTCTACGCCACCCACGCACAGAGCAAAAACGCAATGCACTTTGACAACAACAGCGACTGTGAGCAGCGACGCTGGCGGCGACGCTGGCGGCTACAAAAACAAAACAACTGCTGTGACTGAAATGGTGGCGAATAGCAATTAAGAACAACGACAACTATATACAGTTGGTCAAGTAACCGATTTGACCAGAGATTTAAATCGTATACGAAACCGTTACCGTTAACCGGTTTTAACCGATTCAAATTGTTAACCGCAACTGAAACCCTAACAGCAATTTCTTAATACATATGTATATTTAAACCGAAAAGTCTAAATTATTCAAACCGAGATAACCGATTCATGTATAACGGTTTACATGGGTTTAATTAGACATTGAATTAAATTATATTGTTGAGTTGTAATCATTCTTTTACTATAAATAATTTTATGTTATAATTTTAATATTGATCTTTTTATTTATATATTTTATATTTTTGCATTTCAAAACAATCGATCTCATTTTTTTTTTAACTTGTTTTCTTGTATTTATTTAATTTTAACAGGAGAGCATGTGTAAGTTGTTTATTTTGTCAAAACACTTTCTTGACTAGCTTTATATACATAGATTAAACAGAAGAAATTGTGTAAATTTTATGAATTTGTCACAACACTTTCTTGACTAATTGTATGTATACATACATACATACATACATTCAAATACAAATGCATTTTTTTTTTTTGCTAGCATAACAGAGAATTGAACAACTGCAGAAGTCTATGACAACGGCGCTCAAGGCGAACTACAAACACATGTGTATGTATGTAAATACGTTTGTATGTATGTATGTTTGTATGTTTGTATGTATTTGTATTTGCCTTTGTATTTGTATCAACACAGTGAGTGTCAGCCTTATAGCTGAAGACGGAAATACCAAACCAACGATGACGAACGTAAAAACTACGCACCAAGCAACAGCAACAACAACAACAAAAACAACAGCAACAACAACAATGCCATAAACAATAAAACACGGCACGCAAAACAAACAAACAAGCAACGGGGTCTGCGGTGAGCGGGACGGAACGGAATGAAACTGGTGAGTGTGAGTGTAAGTGTGAGAGCGAAAGAGAGCAGTTGAATGTGGTGAGATAGCACCTGCCTGGCACAGCCCCCATCTCTGTCTCTGTCTCCCTTCCCCCACCCCACTCCTTTGCCAGACAACATCACTCAGTTAACGAGCAAACAAAACTAAACAAAAACAAATAACTAAGCAAATGCCATATTGAGGCGAAATTCTACAAAACAAAAACAAAAAATTATAACCTTTCTAAATTTTTACTACGACGTAGTAGAAATTTTTGTATTTTTCGGTTTATTTGTTTTTGTATTTGGCGCGCAGGTTTATTTTGTGTTTTTTGTGTTTTGAAGTGTGTTATTCTTATGCCCTCGTTCGTTCAACTCGACCTCGGCACTACACCCGTTATCCGCTGCCCCAGCAACTGAATTCAAACCTGAACCGCTCCTGTCTACTTGTTTGTTTAATTTTTTGCCATTTCTGCTTCACATTTTATTTGTTTGTTTGACTCGCTGCGCATGTGTTGGTGAGAAGCAACTAGCCTTCGTGCGAGGGCTGTACGGTAAGTATTCAAATGTGACCTTGGTACCAGGTGCATAATAAGAATACATTTTCAAATTTATTTGTACCAAATGCATGCTATTATAAATACAAAATTATAATACTAATTAAAATAATAATTATAAAAATAAAATACATTTTTATTCTATACACTTTATTTTATTTATTGTATGTAACTTAAATACAAATAACCAAATAAGTATCTTGCTCCTCAAGACAATATTAAAAATATATGAATTAATTACATAATACATTTAGAATCTTTACACATTATTTACATTTTTATTTCTTTTTTATATTAAATATAATTTGGCATTTTTAATAATACATGTTTGGTAAATAAATTTATTTGTATGCTAAATATATGTATGTAGCAGCAACTGATGTAGCTGCCCTCGTTTCTGTGTTTTGGCGCGTACTCAGATCGTCCGCTGTTATTGTTGTTGTTGTTTTTTAAGCATGACAAAGCACCGTACAATTTCACAACAGCAACTTCATCATGATGTTCGGCTTGTTTTTCCACGAAACAACTGTTTACCGAACGTGGCTGCTCTGCCGCTGCTGACGTCAACGGCGCCGCAACAGCGCTGCCTGTTCTCGTATATATATGTAGAGTAGATGTGCACGCGTGTGTGTGTGTGTGTGTGTGCGTTGTGCTCATTTCATTCAAACGTCCAACGAGAAATTTCATTTCAATACGCAGCCCAACCAGCGAAGCGTCGAGTCGCAGTCGCAGTCGCTGTCTCCGTCGCCGTCGCCGTCTCAGTCACTGTCTCAGTCGCAGACGACGCGTCGTAGTTGTGGGTTCGTTACAAATCGATTTCAATAAGTTTGTCAGTGTTTGTCGGGAAAAAGCGACGCACAGTTCAGACGCTGAAGCGCTTCAGACGTTAGCAGTCGTTGTTCGAGAGCGGTTGTCGGTTAAAAAAAGCACGCGTACGACATTTTTTGGGCGCGCAGAAGAAAGAAAGAAGAAAGTAATAATAATAATAATAATATCGCGACGCGTGTGTTTATGTTTGTGTATGCGTGAGTGTGTGTGTTTCTGTTTGTGTGTGTGTGTGTGTGAGGGAGTCAAGATGCGATAAACAGCAGCCTGCTGTTGTTGTGTTTGCTAAACAAATAACGGAAAAACAAATACAAATGCAAATATGTACAAGGAGAAACGAAACGGCTTGAATAATACAAATCAAAATAATAATATTTCGAAAATGAAATGAGAAAATACAAGAAATGTGAATTAAATGGTGTAAATTTAAAAAAAAGTATGATTTTGTTTTGTAAATACAATTTTAAAACTATTTCATTTCAATCTTGCTCTCCCTCTCTTTCTCTCTCTCCCATGCTGTGCGTTGCTTTTTTACACGCCTTGAAATGTATTTTTAAGTTTTTGATCTGATTTTTTTTATGTTTACTTTTTGCGTTGTTTAATTTGTTTTTAGCTTTTTTTTCTCGAAAATAACCGAATTAGAAGGCTGACAAAAAAGAAAGAAACTTAAATTGTATCTGCTTGCAGTGAATTTGTATCTTTCAACTTTACATATTTTTGAAAATCGGCCATATACTTTTTAAAGTGTAAATATATAAAATAGTTTGTATCTTTAAACTTTATTTGTGAAAATATACGAGTATTTTGCAGTTTTTCATTTAAAACAAAAGTGTATATACAATTTACTTGAAAAACAACAATTAAATAAAATTACGACAAATGACAAACAAGTTTCTGATCTATAAAAAAAAGCCCAAACGCAATTCTTTAACAAGAAATACATTGAGACATCAACAATTCCACATGCAAATAAATTTTGTGAAAAACCCCAGCAATAATAATTTTATAATAAAAAAAGTGACCGCAAAATTCCCAGTAAATCCCAGAAAACTGTGCTAAGAAACCCAGCAAAATAAAAAAAAAACATAAAACAAAAACCATTCATCATCTCAATAAACAATATTTTTATTATGCAAACATATTGCTGAACAAATTTAAATATCTAGTTGAAAAATGCGTAAAAAGTCAACAGCAAACAAAAAGAAAAGGAAAACCTAATGATCTAAAAACAGAACAAGTAGAAGAAGAAGAAGACATTGTACACACATGTGTGTCTTTATTTAAAAGTCAAAAAATTCAACTAAACATAAACTAAAGCAAACACGCATAAACAAAAAATACAAAAATAAAATAGAAATCAGGCTTTTAATGCGAATTTTGTATCTTGTATCTTGTATCTGTATCTGTCAAGTGAGTCAAGTGCGTGCGTGTGTGTGTGTGTGCGTCTGTGTATCTGTGTATTTGTTTACCGTTGTGATTCATCCAGCTGATTGCGCAGCAACATTTGCTTTCTGCGCAAAAATTGTTCTAAACAAAGGCAAATCACAAAAAAGTTTATTAATTGCAATGTGTGCCAAATGTTAAAATATACATATGTAAATATGTATCAAAATATATATATTAGTGTATATATATATATGTATATATTTTTCTAAAGCGAAAAACTGTCTTGACACTGACCAGGAAGCAAATCAGGCGACAAAGATTGATGTAAAAGTGAGATGTACATATAACACACACACACACACACATGCATGCACACAAACATACACACACATACATGCATTAAAGCTCGCCGCGCAGTTTGTGCGAATGAATGCGCACGTGTCCCTGGCTCTCACTGTATCTGTATCTGTATCTGTGTATTGGTGTCTCTGAGTCTGTGTGTGCGTGTATGTGTTTCAGTGCGAAATAGCTTCCGTCTATTGTGAATGGGTTGCTGTTATCGATGTTGTTAGCATTTTTCTGCTATTGTGACTTGTGACATTTTCAACGCCAAGCGATTCAAAACAGAGCAGAGTTTTCTTAGCGCCTCACAGTGGGCCAATGTCTCATTTTATTTCGCAAAACTAAATTTCATTTGAAACAATAAAGATATTTGAAATAAAAAAAAATCACAATAAATAATTTCGTTATCTTGTAATTACTTGAAAAATGTAAATCGAGTTTGTTAGTTTGTTTTGCGAATGCTTTAAAATGACTGTTTACACAGTGTGATAGGTCCACAGGGTAATTCAGATTTGACGATCAAAGTTGAAAAATATTTTCTGTGAAACATTCGAATAATCTTTTTTTTTTTTTATTGTTCGAAACATACATTTTAGTCTTGATTAATTTAGTCTAAACAATGTTTATAGTTGCTATGGAATCCAAAGGAGTCCATTGTTAGTTAACATTAAACTTGTCTAATATTTGTAAATTATACCACGCTCTGAAAAATAGGTCAACCTGATGTTCACTAATTTACTAACCCCTTTTGGATTCGTCATCTTTGACGATTTCTCTACCGAATGCATAAAATGATTTTTGCCTCGATCAAAGGCCCTAATGTGCCACAGTGCGCCTGTTGCAAGCATTTGCGAAAACTGCAATATTCAAAATGTCTTACGACTAATGTTAATGTTAATGTTAATTCATGGCAAGGAAAAGCGCCTCGTCATTTACAATGTCGCACTTTTTTTGGCAATTCGCTGATAATAGTGCAAGTGACTTATAGTCTGTGATTCCATTAGACTTGCACTTATTACACACAACTTTTACTTGTTTCCTTTATCAAATGTGTGATCGAAATTATACGCCAAGTTTTTGATTCTTTTTTAAACTTATTTACACCAATTTAAATATTTTTGTGAAAGAACATTCGCGGCAATCTACAAACACGAAATATAAATAAGCAGTAGACAGACTGGGATTAAATTCAAACGATATTATATTAATAAACAAATACAGTAGTAATATAAAAAATAACAAATAAAAATGAAGCAAAAACTCAATTTTGAAATTTTAATGATACACTTTTCTTTAATTTTTGCTGATTTTCATCTCGATATAAATGTCGGTTTAAGTTTAGATTTACATTACTTAAATAAAGCCTACTTCTTTTTTTGAAGATTTTTTTTATAAAATTTCCATGCATAAAAGAGCCTTCGGGAAGAACTCAAATTTAAATCAGCTAACAGCATTTGTGTCTACTGTTTTATATTTATGCTCATATTTTGTCGAGTTATCGAGCGATTGTTGCTAAGATAACTACATAATTTTAGATGAGATAACAATTCTGTTATAAAATAAAAAGAAGTTGTAAGAAGTTATATTTTCCTAGCTCTTTGAAGTTTATAAATTTATGTTTTTCGAAATAGTCCACAATTAAAACTGCTTGTCATGCTGACAAAGCATTTTTAAAGATCTATAATTCTTTTTACAACATTTTTTTTTTATTGGTTATATTTTTTTTAGCGTAAAATGGTGTAAAATTCCGTTGTAGCAGACATTTTAATTCCCAAAGAAGTATTTCTTTCAAATATCTACAGTATATTCTTACCAATATTGGCAAATAAAGCCCAAATGAATGGATCAAAGTTTAGTTTTTTATTTAAAACAAAAAACTTTTTTTTAAAAATTAAAAATAAATGGGATTAAATTATCAGCGAGATGTCAAATCAAACACGAGTATCAACTCACAAGTCTGAAAATTAAGTGGGAGAAATAAGAGAGCAGAGTTGAGCTTTAGATTACTAGTGACGTAAAAAATTGAGTTAAAAACTAAATACTGACTTTTTAATATAAAATTTATTTATATACACAAACATATCTTTTACATAGTGAAAAATATGTTTACAAAAGTCAAAATATCGATGTTTCGAGTTGTTTCACATCACTGTTTGAGAAACTTTAATTTTTGAATTATGTGTTTAATTAATTAACTAAAATTCGTTCCCATTTGCTTTGTTTGCAGTGTTAAGAAGACGAGTGCTTAGTAAATTACCAAGGATCAAATCAAAAGATGCTGATTGAATGCATTTCGCATGACAACATTCCTTGAATTCAAACAAACAAATAAACATATAAACAAACAACAAAAAATTAAAGAGAGAGCAGAGAAGACGGAAGAAAAGAGTAAGAAATACTCTGACTGCCAGATAAAAAGCTCAGCGTTACAGCACACAAACGAGTTAGCAAAACAAAGAAGAAGACGAAGCAGAAGCAGAAGAGAGTAAAGGAAGATATTACTTATACGCAATAGCAAATGAACTACAATCCGCAGAGCGTTGTCGCCGCAGTCGCAGCAGCCAATCATCAATATCAGCAGGAGCAACATCATCATCATCATAATCATCGTCTCAATCATCATCATCAGCAGGAGCATCAGGAGCAACAACACATTATTCCACTGCCCGCCAGTTACATCTCCGGCACAGTGGGTATTGTAGGCATTGCTGGTGGTTCAGAAGGCGGAGGTGGAGGAGTTGGTGGTGGCGATAGTTCACCCAAAAACATGGAATGGACTAATGACGATGCATTGGAGCTTATCGAACAGTATCGATGCCATACAGAGCTATGGAATCGTGCCGATCCCAAGTACAAGGATAAATTGTGTCGCTTTCGGGCGTGGTCGGAAATAGCCGAACGCTTCGGTTGCAGCAAGGCGGAGGTGGAACGGAAAATGAATGTCCTGCTCACCCAATATCGTCGCGAGAAGCATAAAATGTTTGTGAAAATCTATCAGGGCATTCAGCCCAATCCGTCCAAGTGGTATGCCTTCAAGCGCTTCGATTTCATGGAGGCGGGCGGTGGTAGTCTCAGTGGTCTGCCCGGCAGTGGCAGTGGCAACATTGGTGCCACTTCATCAGGCCAGATCGCCGTTGCTGCCACACATAATGGTCTCAATGGCCTTGCCGCTGCCGCAGTCGCTGCCGCTGCGTACGAGAGCAGCACAATTGCAGCGGCCGCAAACGGTGGCGCCACCGGATCCATTGGCCACTGTGGTGGTGCTGTGGCTGGTGGCACATTGACAACAACTGGAGCAACAACGCCCGCATCGCAGCACAGACGCATCAAGACCAAAGAGCTCAAATATTTTGGAGCGGTGAGTAATCGGCGCATAAATAAACCGTATGCGTAATCATTTTATAGCCAAGAAACACACACACACAACGAAGTTGACAAACACAGCAAAACACAAAAAGAAAACAAGAAAACAAGAAAAAATTTAGTATTCTCAGCACGTCGAAGATTTGATACACTTACATAAATTGTCAAAAAAAAAACTATTACTTTCACTGGTTACATTAAGTACTTTTATTTTATCAATCTAATATAAGAATTATTGGTGGTTTTGGAAAATTTCAACAACTTTAATATTAAATTTTTACTACGTTTTTTACTTTTTGTAACATACTAACTCAAAAGACCAACAAAATACTATTTTCAGTATACGGCTGGGTTCCCAAAATATGCCAATATTCAAATATATAAAAAAAAATTTGTGGATGAAATCTTAATATTGACTATAACCCAAAAAGTAATGATGAAGTTAGATTTCCAGAAAATTGGTCACGTCTTGTCTTTTATTTAAAAAAAAAAATTCAAATATATTTCAAATTAACCATTATTCGAAACTATTTCTTTTAATCTCAATTATAAGTTTATTGTCTGTTTGCAGAGATTTAGCAATTACAAGCAATTTGAGCAAATCACTCTCCCTTACACACCTATACAAACATTTCTATGTATGTATGTACTTACAGTGACTCACAACATTTCTTTTGTATGGCAGCACCTGTCAGAATTTTTTGATTTCTCATTCTGATAAGATAATATTGATGTTTTTTTGTTTGCAATTTGCTAAATAAAATTTATACATTTTAAAAAACATTCAAATCTTACATGGCTAACAGTTTTAGGCGATTTAGGCGAAAATTAGGATAATTTTTAACCAATAAGCACTAAAAGATACAAAAATATCTTATGCATAGTAAAGCTACACAATGCACTGCTTGCCGTCGACACTACAAGCGTTCCTGCAAGCAGTTCAAGTATCCGCTGGCAATTATTAGCAAAACAACGGAATCACATTAAAATTTATATGTAGAGTTCCACAACAAGATACGAACCAAAGATACAAAAGTATCTTTTGAAAAGTGCGCTGCTTGCATTTTATATGAATGTGCAAGCAAGCAGTTCATGTACGTAATTGCAAAATGAGGAAATTGTTAAAAATATTTCATCAACTTAACAACCAATTGCAAACAGTTTTGATGTATGTAGATTATACAGCATTTTGATAAGTGCGTTCTGAATGTCATGCATACTACGTACATATAAATGCGCATATTTCAACACTCGCCTGACGTTATAACACTTGTTAATGCGAGACAGCATAGTCCATAAAAAACGGTTTTTTTTGTTGGTTAATATGAATTTAATATAATTAAAACGCTTACTAAGCAAACGATTTTCAAGAAATTGACAGGTGTTAAATTCTATCAATCAGAAGTTTACTTTTACACACAAACATGTGAATTTATGAGAATGAAACTCCGTTTTTCTAGTGTTAATTTCGGTTCAAAACAAGCGTAAATTTAACTGTGTGTGTTTTTTTTGCTTTTAGTTGAAAGAGAGCGACAACTGAGAGAGAGCAAAAGTGGGAGAGTGGGAGAGAAACGGTGCGCCATGTGCGCAAATGACTTGCTGTTTTTGCTACCGATAGTGCGAGCGAAACACACACATATCATTTGCCATCTCTGTTGCTCGCGATTCGATTGCTGTTGTTTTTGTTTTGCGACGATCAAAACAGAATTAAAATTTTACGCATAAATTTTTCTAAGAATTTGCCGTTGTGTGCGTGAGGCATTGGCCTGCGTTTACTTGAGTATCTGTGCATGTGTGTGAGTAACCTATGTGTGTGTGAGAGAGTTGTTTTTATATATTTGCTTTGTCGCGCCAGACAAGCAGAGAGAGAGAGCTTTCGGTTGTTGGGGAGAGGGGTGCAGGGCATGCAATTGGTTGAGGCAGAGCGAGTGCGAGTGCTGTCTGATATTTCGTCGCTGTTGTCGCTCTCTCTCTCTTGCTCGCTCGCTCGCATGCTCTGTTTTTGTGCTGTGTGATGAAATGTTTGTTTTGCACGGCGAAATGCGCGTAGCACTTGCCAGAGAGTTGTTTTTGTTGTTTTTGAAATGTTTAGCATTGCGGTTGCCCAGTGGCCTCCCCACTCCAGCTGCACAGTGGTTCACAGGTGATTAGACCCACTACTCCTTATAGGAATATATATGTACATATATGTAAATGTATATTACAAATTACATATGTGTATCGTATTTTCTCTAACTCGAACATAATTGAGTGGCAATAGCAAAATACAAACAATTTTGCTTCCGTATCTCGAAATTCCATAATTCGAATTTTTCCAAAGCAAATAAAACAAACAAATAAAACAAAATTTAGCAAGTGTCGAATTTTTCTGCAAAATCATTTGTAGAAAATAACATACAAAAAAATAAATATCAGACCCTAATCTCCGATTTTTAAAGTTCTGTTTAGCTTGATGAATATGAGATAATTAAAAGGTTTGACTATAGTAATGTAAGAGTAAAAGCAATTTGAAGTGTATAAATTTTAGTAACTAATTTATGATTTGTTAAGTTTGCTTTAAATTTATCGATAAAAAAAATTTAACAGCTCACAATTTGAATGTATGAGTTTGTAGTCAGTAGTTTCTCACTTTTTTATTGTTTACGTAAGCTCGAAATCTTCATAAGTCGAAATTTTTCTTTGGATAATGGTGATTCGAGTTAGGGAAGTTCGACTGTATAAATAAAATTTAAACGCAGATGGGTTTATTAATGTTTAAACCAGGGTATTAAATCAAAACGATTATCGGTTTTAGTTAAAATTTGGTAACATGCTTAAAAATATAGTGGATCATATAAGCTGTGAGGCACTGTCTATAATCACGTAAGTATGTTTGTATGTATGTATGTAGTTATTGTGATTCGTTTGGCGTTGCTTGTTTTTGTTGTTTTTTGTTTTTTTGGTTGTTGTTGTTTGCTTTTGTTTTTACTCGAGTCTGTGTAGTTTTCACTTGTTCTGTGCTCATGTTGCCATCATTGTTGTTGTTGTTGTTGCTGCTGTTTTTACTGTTTGTCAGACTTATCAAAACAAAATGGCAAGCAGTTGTATTGTTGTTGTTGTTTTTGATGCTGTATTCATTTGCTCTTGTGTTGTTTTTAGAAAATAAATATTATAATATAACACTTCGTTATGACTGTCCCGTGTGTGTGTGTGTGTATGTGTGTGTAGGCGTTTGGGCGGCGGGTGATTGGGTGGGCGTGGCAATGCCGATGCGTACAACTTGTTTGTGCAACTTGGTCAGGTATTCTAGTTGTGTTGTTGTTGTTGTTGTTGTTGTGTGGCAACGAACATTTCACTATTTTTGCGTCAAGTCGAAATTCCATTTACCTTTCAGTTATCCCACCCTCCCCCACCCCTCTTCCCACTCCCACTTTCCACTCTTCTCCCCTTCTCTCCACACATACACACTTTATTTGCTTGCACTTTTTACTGTTGGTTGTTTTTCTGCTTGGTCTCGTGTTTTTGTTTTTGCGTCATTATTATTTGCGTGTGCAGGCAGCGACAGCGACGTCGCAACGCCCACGCGTCACGCCCACCACACCAGTTGTGTGTGTGTGTGTGTGTGTGTATGTGTGTATACACTGACAGAATAATGCTCTATTTCCTCTATGATTTTGCGCTACATCTGAATTTAGTAGATTTAAGTATGTTATAATTAAATAGAATACATATTAAATTAAAACTTTTTCAGTTTTCATTTAATAATTTTAAAATTTAAATTTGATGTACTTTATATTTAAAACAAACATGATATTTGTATCATAATTGCTTTTAAGTAAAACAAAACTTCAAATATTTTGTTATTTTTATACACGCTACTTATAAAAAAATATGTAAAAGAGTATATTGTGTTCGTTGGAATGTATGTAACAGGGAGAAGGAGGCATCTCCGACCCTATAAAGTATATATATTCTTGATCAGCAGCCATAGCCGAATCGATTGAGCCATGTATGTCTGTCTGTCTGTCTGTCTGTCCGTCTGTCTGTCTGTCCGTCCGTGTGAGCGCCTAGATCTCAGAGACCAGAAGAGATAGAGATACCAAACTATCACCCACAGAGTCCAAATGCGTTGAAGCAAGTCAAGTTTGTTTTAAATTTAAGCTACGCACCTTTCCGGCCCCCGTAAATTGTAAAAAAAAACCACCACACTCACAGTTTTTATGGTAAATAACGTTATCTATTAATATTATCTATAATTTCTCTTAATCGCAGCAAGATCGGACAAGTAGAACGGGAGTAATAGCTAACCTAAGTTATAAATAAAGTTATTATTTCAATATAATCACCTAAAAGTATGCAGTATTTTTTATTAGGTAGTAATTTCTTTAAAGTACTTTGATATCCTATGGTCGGAATCTCGACTATAGCCTTTCCTTATTTATATTTGTTGTGTGTATATATTTAATTTAAGTTAATGATGATTATTAATTAATTTAATAATTTTATAACTCGTTTTTTTCGTTCAGTGTATATGTGTGCTTGTATTTTTGCTCATATTTTACAATTGTTTTGCTGCAGCATTTTCTCCAAGACAGCAAACAACAACAATAAGTCTTGTTTGTGTGTGTGTGTGTTTTTGTTTTCGTCCCGCAATGTTGTGGTTAGGCCAAACTGCGACGCAGACGCAGACGTTGACTCTGACGTTAACGTCGACGTCGCTGCGTTGCCGCCACACGCGTTGACTGCGTTTAATACCGTTGCCCTGCTTTGCCCTGCTGTTTGTCCCGCTCCCACTCATTTAATATGCCAGTACCCCACTCCATTCTTCTTTCAGTTTGTTTGTGTTTATAAAATGCGTTTCCCATTGTTGTTGTACTTGCTGCAGTAGCAACTGTTGTTGTTGTTATTAGTATTGTTGTTGTGTTTGTAATTCGCGTGGTTTTGTTTTCTCTCGCATGCGCTTTTATAAAATACTGCCACCTCCTCCCCCTTGAACTGAAAAGTGCAAGGGAAATAAGCAGCAACAGCAAATGCAGCGACTGCGACCGCGACGTCGCGACGTAGCAGCAAGCAGTGCAAACGACAGCAGCAGGCAGCGACTGCAACTGCGACTGCGACTGCAACTGCGACTGCGACAGCGAAGCCAACGTTTGTTTTTGTTTACTCATTCATTGCAAAGTTGTTTAGCTGTGCGCGCAGTGTTGCCAGCTTGGCTGGAAGCTTGACTTCACGAGGGGAGGTTGGTGGGTGGGTGGATAGGTGGGTTATAGAGGTGCACATGAAGTAAAGAGTGCAAAGCAGTAGCCGAAAGAGAAGAAGTAGAAGAGTGAGCTGTTTTGAAAGTTATGCAAGAATTTGGACTATTTTGTTATTGTTGGGCGTGGAAAGAGCTAACGGTAGCTGTGCAAACAAATCTAAGAATCTAAATATAATATAAATGAAAGGAAGATGTGAGGAGTTCAGGACATGCATATGTGTACATACATATGCATCTATATATTGCCATATTTTATTCATAACCTGAACACATTAAATTCGCATTGTAAAATCGTGTAAATAATAATACAGACTGATAAGGTGTACTTTGTACTCTTTAAGTATATAGCTTCTGTTCACAATAAGCTAATTTTGACATTGGGGTACTTCCCCTGATTCTGCTAAAAAAAAATACAACAAGTAATTACACTGCAGTTGAGTGTGCTCGACTGCGAGTTATCGAAAATGATAACAAATGTTGTTAATTTTATACTAATGATGTCTTTTTAGAGATGTCACCTTTTAGAGAAGTAAGCTATAGATTGATCTATTTTTATAAACCTTAAATAAAAGTTAAATTCAAAAAAAAAAACCAACTGTCGATTGGAAAATAATACATCGATTTAAAAATATCTAGTTTTTCGCAAACCACTTTTATTTTTAAAATAGTCTCAAGGAAAAAGTAAGAAAAAAGATGAACTGTGATGGAGAGGTAATTGAACCAAATTAAAGGTTGAATATTAATAAAAATTTACATTCCGCAAGGAAATCGGTTAAAGTTTCATTAAGTAAGGAAATTTCTAAGTTTTTGAAAGAACAATGATGAAAACAAATTCAATTTTAAATTTTGGAGCAAAATGAAATTATAATACCGAGAAAGTTTGACATTCCACAGGATATCGGTTAAGTTTTGCAGAAGTTAAGACATTTTTAAGTAAAAAATCGAGTTTACGACACTGAAAGCTTTACGCACGTGTGAATTGATTCACAAAGTTTGGGGTCAATTAACCCTTTATGTGTCGCAGTTCTGTGCAGTTTCATTAGTTAGTAAATCAATTGTGTTTATGTGTGTGTTTGTTGTTGTTGCTAAAATTTCGTATCGTTTCTAATAAACATTTGCATGAGCTGAAATCGCGACCGTCGTTGGAGTATTAATATAATGAAAATGGGGTGAGGTTTTGGTGTAGCTTGAAGGGGAGAAGAAGAAAGGGGAAGCACACGATGTGGTCTTTCTTTTAGTTGTTGTTGTTTTTGTTGTATAAGAATTCTTATTCCCTGTAATCAAAGGAAATTTGAAGAGAGGATAACTTTGTGCAATTATACAAATTTTCTTTTCATATTTTATTATTAGGGCTTATGGTTCTTGGAAAAAGTTAATAAAAAGAGCCAAAAATTAATATAAATAATGAAATATGTAAATGTTTTTGCTTGGTCAGAACAATTACTTTACATACTGTAATTTAACAGACAACAAGGTGGCAACTCCAAATGTCAATCTGATTACTTACTTAGTCCTGACTACAGGGTATTCTCAAGTTGAGTGTTGTTGATCGTTGCACTCGTGGTTGTTGTTTATTCATTGGATTGGATGATAATCAGTTTGTTTACATTTTGTTCGTGCACGCATACAAATACATACATACAAAAGAGAGTGAATAACATGGAGAATGAATATGCACAGGCATATGAAGAGCGAGAGAGAGAGAAAGAGAGAGAGAGAGGACGCGATATGTGCAATGAAGACAAACTATGCATGTATATATGTATCTACATGTGTTTTTTTTTTATTAGCCTTACCAAAATAATAATACAGACACGCACACACACACACACATGCTCGCTGCTTCTAAATGCGTAAACAACAGCAAAAGCAGCTGCAGCAATAATAATAACAATAACAATAATAACAAACCAAAAGAGGAGGCAAATTTAAAATTTACAAAAAAAAAAAAAAAAAAAACAACAACAACAGCAACGACAGTTGTTTTTGTGAATTGTGGAAAGCAGTGCTGCCAACTTTTGAGACCAAAAAAAAGCCGTTTTTGACTGGAAGGACCCACAAAAAAAGCCAAAAATTGTAAGAAAAAAGCTTAAAAAAAAGCGGTACTTATGGGCTCACAAATTTAATGTTTTTTACCCTGTGCTCATTAAAAATGGTCAAAATAGGGTGTAAAGTTTTGAACAGAATGTATGTAACAGGCAGAAGAAGGCGTGGCAGCCCCATAAAATATATATATTCTTGATCAGCTCAACAGTCGAGTCCGTCTGCTTGAACGCAATCGATCTCAGAGACTATAAGAGCTAGAGGCTTGGTATGTAGATTCTTGAATACTGTACGCAAATCATCAATCGGTCAAAAATCAAGTAAAAGCATAAACAATTTGTTTGTTCTTTGAAATATCTTAAGTAAATTTATAGAATATTTTTCCACTTATGTTGGTTCGGACGGCATCAGAGGCGAACTAAGCGAGCAGAGACTTTTGGCATTTCGAAAAAAATTTTACAGTTGGCGCCGACTTTTGGTATAAAGATGGATAGAATGGCCAAAAATAGTGCTGACTTTGGGAAATATCGGTAGAAATAGTAATGAAGATGCCACTTCTTTATACTTTTTATGTAACCTTTGGAAGCATTAAAAAAAGTCGAAAAAAAGCTAAATACATTTCTAAAAAAGCCAGAATTCCCGCATCCCGCAATTCCAAAATTTTTCCCGCTGCTGGCCTTCAAAAACAGCCAGATTTGACGGGAAAAAAGCGGTTTTGGCAGCACTGGTGGAAAGTTCTAGGCGCCAGCGTCAACACGCCGAACAATAAACGATGAGCACACGAACGACGAACGACGTTTGACGAACGATGAACAAAGCTCTCAGCGTGAGAGCAAGAAGAGTGCGAGAGTGACAGAGCAAATGAAGAGCGAGCATTGATGATCAGTGATCAACGATCACATTTGCATATTGTTTGTTGTTTTTGTGCCCCATCAACGTGGGGTAGGTTGTTAATATTTATGGGCTGCTGCTGCTTTTGATCAGCTCTCTCTCGCTCTCTCTCTCTCTATATATATTTTTTTGCTGCCTTATTGGTTTTGATGTTTTGATGACATTTACACATGTCCAATAGGAAAATAATAATTGTACAATGTACAGTAACTCAAAGCTTGTTAGACCCACTACATTTTATACTACGGTTTGTTTTAATCAGAGACTGTAATCTTTATAAGTTTTAATATACAAATTTAGTTTGTTTTAAATGATTAACTTAATTTTTTAATTACAAATTATACTCATAAAAAAATTATGTATAATGTATTTCTTAATATTTATTATTTCTTCGAAAATAATGATGATTTTTGTTCATTATTTCTATTGCTGAATAAAATGTCAAAGTTTAGGAGTAAATGTAATCTAATTACAAATATTTGCTACCGTTTGAGCACTAATTAAACAAACTGCTTTTATTTAAAATTTATAACATGTAAAAGTAGTGGGTCAAATAAGTTGAGAGCCACTGTATTTACATTTGAAATCTTTGAACCGTTAAATGTCGCTCTATTGTGCGTTTTTGTTTTGCATACTCTCTCGCTCAATTAGTCGCACACACAAAACGCGCATTGCTCTCTGTGTTTATTTTGCTTACGGTCGCTCTTCTCTCACTCTCTCTTTCTCTCTTTTCATTAGTTGACGGCATTTTGTCAGTTCTCTGACGCTTTTAAAAGTCTTACTACGTTGCTAGAATTAATTCGACAATGTGTTTTGTGTTGTCGTCGTCGTCGCGTCGTTAAATAATAATAATAACAAAGAGTAAACAAAATTGTTGGTATAATAAAATCTACTCCATAATAATGCATCACAACAACAACAAAAGCAACGATGACTTCTCTACTCCACACACTTTGCAACACAGAATCTCAGCAGCTGGAACATCAGCAAAAATTGTACTAAATATCTTCAAATATAAATTTTAGCTCTTTTACAACACTTCAAAAACGTGTGTTTACGCGACTCTTTAGCAGTATTTTGCGCATGCTCCGATCACATCTTTGTATATATACATATGTATGTTTGTGTGTGAGTGCGTGTGTGTTTGCGTTTGTGTTTGCTAATTTGTTTTGATCGTCTTCGTGTCTTTGACATTTATTCGGCACTCTCACACACACATAGGTCAATTGAATGGACATGTGTGTGTGTGTGCGTATGGTCGATTTAAAAAACGTAAAAAAATTTATCGCAAATGAAATTTACTTTTATTATAAAAATTTATTTCGTCATTTTATCGATAAAAAAAAATAAAATGTATGTTTACAAATCATAGCATAACTTTTATTTTCAATTTTATATAATTAAAAGAATTTTCATTTTTTTTTTTAAATAAAAATAACTCTTGTTTGCGATCCCTGGTTTTAACTGCCATTTTCTCAAATTTGTTTATTAAATTGATGTATGATTATGAATATGTATGCGCTTTATTGACACAAAAACTCAATAACAATATTAATGTGAAGCGACTGACCGACAAAAGAATGTTAATAGGTATTCAAAGTGAAAAGAATATTGCGAGTATGTCATAAATATTATCTATGTATGTATGGTATAACGTATAAACATACAGTGAATCAAGTAACTGCAAAGCACTGTACTGGCGCCACCTAGTGCCCAAAGTTAGCTGTAATGCGTATACGTGATGGGATTTTAATAAACTACCTATCTCTTAGTCAAATAATGAATTATAAATTTGTTTATAAAGATTATCTTATATATTTTTAAGTGCTATGTATCATATTTTAAAATTAATCGTACACTTTATTTTATGATTACAATCAGGGAATAATACCGGAACCGGTACCGGAACCGTTAACCGAAATTAACCGTTTCAATTTGAGTACCGGAACCGGAACCGTAACCGAAATAAATATTTTTATAAGAACCGAAAACCGAAACGTTTGTACCGGTACGCTTTCGGTAGACTTTTTTAAATTTTTTGTAGTTGTTTTCCATATATATTTATTTTAACAATACTGTTTTTTATTAAAAAAGAACTTTAAATTTAAGATAGGTTTGTCTCGATAAAATATAAAACATATACTTCGTATGTAAGTACAAATCCGTTTATATATTTTTCTTTTTTACCATTTAATTATTTTTTGTTTTAAGTTAATTGCTGTACCGGTACGTACCGGTACAGATACCGGAACCGAAAGGAAAAAACCGAAATAGAACCGTTTACCGAAATAGTTGATTCGGGACGTACCGTAACCGAAACCGGAACCGATATTTTTTTCGGTTTGATTCCCTGATTACAATTTATTTGTGGGAGGTTTTCAGTTCCTTTTGAATTCTTTTTTAGTTTTTTTTTTTTTTTTTTTTAAAGAAAAGCAAATTTAATAACCGTTGTATTCTTTCAGGAGCGTTGTATTGCTTTAAAAATAAAAAGAGCCATTACTGTCCTTTTATTTAACCCATCTTGTTACATTTAAGTAATATAATAGTAAACGTTAATAGATAACGTTAAAAAATAAACTGTTATCTCTTCAAAAAATCAAATAAATTGAAAAAACTGTTTGTCATTTTCCAACAAAATGGATATTAAAAAAAAAACCCCTTGATAAACATAATTCTCAATTACGTTTTTATTACATCAACAAACTTTTTTTGTCACTCTGAGAATTTAAAGAAAAATTTTCAAGACTTTACTTTCGATTTTATTAGAAGAGTCACAATAGTATTAAATAAATGTCTTATAGGTGAAATTAATGTTTGTTGTTGTTGGTTCTGCTTATCGCAAAGAGGGATCAATATTCCAAAAAAAATGCGAAAAAAGCGTCATAATGCTGAGTCGTTTTTTTTATTTGTTTTGTTTTTTCTTGAATTTTTGTGTGTGTTCCAATCACTGAACTTTGAACGCAAGCAATTTAATAGTCTTATCATCTTGTTTCTGTTGCAGATGGGCCTCAATATACCCATGTTGATAGCGAATAGCCAAACACTGGACAGCTGGAATACGGCGGGACAATACTCACCACCGATTGGTAATACGGGAGGTGGATCCGGCGGTATGCCCAATTCCCAGCAGCAACAACAACAGTTGCGGGTGCCCATGTCCTATGGAGTAGGAGGAGGAGGTGGAGGCGGTGCCACGCCCTATATTGGAGGCGGTGGTGGCAGCAGCAGCAGCGAATTCCAGCCAAGTCCACATAAAACCATCGATACATCGGACAACGAGGACAACAACAATCGCGATGAGACAACAGCGGCAGCATTGGGACAATTAGCGGCCAAGGTGGAGAGACGCTCACCGCATGTCAACTCCGGAGAGGGGGGAGGAGGCGGGGGAGGAGGAGGAATGAGCGTTGAGCCTGGAGGAGAAGATGCTGCAGTTTCAGCTGCCGTTGCGGTTGCTTTAAGCGATGCCGGCTCGAGTCCCATTCCCAACACCAACACGAACACGAACATGCACGAGGCGCACAAGAATCATCTGCTGCAAACGAGTCCGGCTTCGGCATCGGCACGAGCTGCAACGCCGCGTCAGGCGCATGAGCAGCTGCCTCATGGTCATAATCAGACATTGCAACAGCAGCAGCAGCAGCATCATGGTCATCATCATCATCATGCTCAACATGCAGATGAGCTGGATATTAAGCAGGAGCTAGTCGACTACTTTCATCCCACGTCCGCTGCTGCGCCTCCGCCTCCTCATCCTCATCCTCCACTCCTGGACTCGCATCGTTCCTACAGCTCTGCCGGAGAGGAGAGTCGCCTGCAGCTGGACATGGCACAGGATTTGCGTGTGGCCCAGGCCAAGGCACAGGCACACCACAATTATGCTGGCTTTGTCCTGCCGCCGCGCAGCAGCAGCGCTCAACTTGCCGCCGCCGCTGCGGCAGCTGCCTCCATGCCACTCAATATGCGTAAGCTGACGGCTGCCTCAAGTGCCGGACACCTGCTGATGAACTCGTTGCTCAGCTCACGGGAGAGCATGTCAGATGCGGATGCGGATGCTGATAACGATGAGGCAACGGAATCAGCAGCAAGTCCTGGCCACATCAAGAGCAGCGTCTCCGCTCAGGATGCCACTTCGGCGGCGGCAGCAGCGGCTGCCTTCTATGCGGACAGTCTGAGCCGAGATGATTGTGATTTTGTGGGCTCGAATGTGTCGATGAAATTGCGCACCATGGATCGGACGCAGCGCATCATTGCCGAGAAGCTGATCAGTGAGGTGCTGTACTTTGGCCAATTCAATGAACTGGAACGCACCGCTCGGATACAGCCCAAGTGACACTGGCGCTTGAAGAAGTGGTCGAGAGTGGGTAGATTAGGTTTAGCAACGGGCAGGGTAACCGAAATGGGTCTGGGAATGGGTGTAGGCATGGGAAAGGCTATCACAGCAGAGGTATCCGACATGGCAGCGGGCTTAACGTTGGCTTGGCACATGGCAAACAGACGCAACGAAATTCCATTGTAAACAAAAAGAAAACCACAACAAACAAAAACAAACAAAAAATGAAAAAATACAGTACAATTTACTTTTAGTTGAACCTAAGGACCTAAGACTTACTTGGGGGCAAAGTTACTTAGCATGAGAAAGCTGAATGAAAGAGATGACAAAATGTGAATTTCCTATTTCCACTGGATTAAAGCCCAAAAAGCAAGATTTACAAGTCAAGTTACTCTTTTTGCAAGTTTCCTGCAGGCGAACGTTTTTTCACCGTCGGTGAATTTGCCGCTCACATTAATCGCATCAGCTGTCAGACAAAATGCCATTGGTTTTTATTTTTCATAGAATCTGGTCGCACTCGGAACAATTTCATAAAATGAAACAAACGTATTCGTTATTCATGGGTGCTTTTTTAATTCTGAGCGTTTACACGTTTATTTTTTTCAATATTCGGTTAAAAAACGCTCGTCTGACGTAAACTTACAAAAAATTAGGAAAAGTGTCACAATATTCGGCTTCTTAAACAAACTACAAACTACAATTAATTTGCAACATTCAACACCAAAATAAAAAGCAAAAGATGTTACAACTTCAATATTAACAAATAGAGCATAATTAAAGAAAATACTACATAAATAATAACATACATACGTATAGGGTTAGAGAGTGGGTCGGGACAAGGCATACCTGAGACATCTAACTGAACAGAATCTCAGTATTAGTTATAAACAAAAAATACATATATACATACATACATACATCCTACTACAAACAATACCATTTTAAAAAGGTATTTATACTCTTACAGGGAAGCATGTTAAGCATTTGCCATGTTAAGTCAAGCAATATCCGACCTTGTCCACTTGTCCACTTCTTGGCTACTTCAAAGATAGGCTGCAAAGTGGAGAAAAATAAAGATAAACCATAGCCAGAGAGAGTACCCTACGTTGGGCGCCAAAATAACGAAAGACAAAAGCCTTTGGCCAACTCAAAAAAAAAAAAAACAAACAAAAAATTGCTTTTTTTATAGGCAAGCATAGCACTTATGTTAACTACATATGCATACATATATACAACCTAAATGTGTATGGATAGATATCGTATGTTTTTTATATGTCAAATTATATATCATTGTACCTTATTTTGAAACAGAAATGTTTTGTGTAGTCATTTAAGTCTGGTCGTCAACACTTACCAACACCAATCGATAAAGTAACTGAAACCAACCAACGTAAACAACTAAACAAAAATCAACTACAAATTGTATAAATATATATATATATAAATGTATCTATAATATAAAATGTACATGTCGTCACTAGTTTGTTAAACAAAAAATAACTAAAAAAAATACACTACATATTATAATTATGATAAAGAGAAAGAAAATTGTAAATTTTTTGCGTGCAAGTTTTTTTTAGGTCATAATTATTTTTGCATAATTTTTAAGTAGTTTTATTTTTTTATGCAAAGCAGAGCAAAACAAAAAAAACAAAACAACTGAAAATAATGAAAAAAAAAAACATTAAATTAATTTATACACACAACAAAAAAAGAGCAAATTGGAAATTTAGTCATATAAGTAAGCAAGAGTGAAGGAGAGAGAAAGATGATTATAATAAATATTATTATAATCATAATGATAATGATAAAAATGTGGTAGAGCTGCTTTTGCTGCTGCTACTGCATTTTGTTTTTTAGTATAGTCGACAAAATGTCCCAAAGGTAAACAAAAGTCAAGCATTACAAAAATAAAACAATACAAAATTTATGTTAAATTGTGCAAAGTGCAACGAAATATTGAAAAGGAGTCCAGCTATTTAATTATTGGTTGTCGATATGAAAATGTGTATATGTCAATATTTGTAGACGATTTAAAAAAATAAAAGAAAACAAACTAATTTCTGTTTGTGTGAGTTTTGTGAATCAACTGCAAACTGCTAAAACGTAAATAAATGTGTACCTATTTGTCTGACAATTGAGTTTTAAATTGAGTTTTTTTTAATAAATGTACAATTCTAAGTTATTACAAAATAAAATGGCTTAAAAATGGGTTTGTATGGAGTTCTAGCTATGATTTAATTTGTACTAATTAATTTGGATAATGCTGATATCAAGAACTGATATAATATATAGAACACAGTTAAATATTTGTAGCCTGAAATCGCAAACTGATTCATCTTACAATATGGCTTATATTCGGCTCGAAAATATAATTTGTAGTCATATTATTTTTCTATTGATTTGAATGTAAGTTGGGTTTTCTTCAGTCAGGTTTCTGTACTAAACGTTCATACAAAGTAGTTCATTAATTGGCATACTTTCTAGTAAATACAAATAAATTTTACTTATATTTTTCTTAATAATGTGATTGCAGTACCAAAATAATTGATTACAGATATGAAAACCCTTTTTATAAACAAAAGTTATATCCACCTTTAAATTCAATCGGGCGATCAATCCAGCTATTCTTATCATTAGTATCTATGCCACACGGTTTACAATATCAATTGCAACTGCCTTGATTTGTTTAAAATCAAGTGGTTATTAACTTAATTGAAATAATCCACCAATCAAAAGACAAATACAGTTTTATATATATTTCAGTTTAAAACTATTGTTTTTATTTCCAGTTTAGTGTCTATCGCAACAATTACACAAGATTATTTGCGATTGCTATTGAAATATGTTTCTTAAAACATCGGCTTAAAAATAAAACTTATGTGACTGCTTAAAACAAATTAAATTGATTAATTAAAAAAAGGCTACGGCTTAGTTAATTATCAATTAATTAGGTGTTAAAAAGCCGTTGAACGTGAGTCAGCGCACAGACACAATAACTTGGCTAGACTCAGAAATCATCACTCAACATCACAAGTATCTAAGTATTTTACAATTTATTAATATTTAAACTTCTTGTGTATGCCAAAAAGAGAAAAAAAATTGGAGCTTTAAAAAAATCAAAGCAGAAAAACGAAAATGAAAAATCAAGAAATAAGTTTATGAAACTGATGAATCAATCAATTGAGTTGAGACAAACAAAATAAATATGTAAAATGCATTAACTTTGATTTGTGCGTGAGTTGTCGCAAATGTATAATGCTGTTTTCTGTATGGCGATGACAGGCTGGTCTGCACAATTGTCATTATAGTCATCGTCAGCGTCGGCGTCATCTTATGCTGGCCTGAAGGCTTAGTACTCAAAGTTGAAGGAGGCATTGCGTCCACCGCTGAATTGGAAGAAGGAGCGGAACATTTGATTCGGATCGAAGTCAGCTATGAAAGGAAACAAAATTGATTATTATAATAATTGCAATTCAATAAGGCGTGTATTTAATTAGGCTCACCCTGCTCTTGTTCCTCAATGTCCTGTCCACTATCATAGCGCGCCTTTTTGCGTGCATCCGAGAGTATAGCGTATGCTTCGCCAACTTCCTTGAACTTGATTTCCTCATCCTGACGCACTTCCAGACTGCTGCCGGCATGTCTGTCTGGATGATGAACCAGGGCCTTCTTGCGATACGCCTTCTTAATCTCATCCTCATTGGCATTGCGTGCAATGCCCAAGATTTTGTAGTAATCCTTACGCTTTGATTTCTTTAAGGCAAACTTTGCATCACGCAACAAACGTTTTATCTCCGGCGTCTTCTCCAGTTGCAATGCCGTCTCATAGTCGGCCACTGCCTCCTCGAACTTCTCCAGATCATTGTGACAGCGGGCACGCAACAGCAACGCCTTAAGATACTGTGCATTCAGTTCCAGGACACGATTACAGTCGGCAACTGCCTCGCGTAATGCACTGATGCGTGTGTTGACTAGCGCCCGATTGTAGAGCAGCTTTGAGTTGATATCCTTGTTGTGCTCATCAATCTTAAGCGCATCCGTATAGATGACATGCGCCTCACGATATCTACCCGATTTAAATAACATATTTCCATTTTCCTTCATCTCCTTGAGTTGCTTGCACTTGCTGCGCATTTGCTTGGACTTGTGGTGATCAGGATCCAATTGCAGTGCACGCTCAAAGTGCAAAATGCCCTTGTCCAGATTGTCCGTATAGTAGAGACACAGACCGCGCACATAGATGGCATCTGCCGAGGTGCTGTCCAGTTTCATGACGCCCACAGCGATATCCAATGCCTCATCGCAGCGTCCCAAATAAGCCAGACACTCGGCCTTGAGCAGACGATAGCTGAAAAGATCGCAAATAAAGGGTTAGAGTTTAAAAAAATCACTACTTTCCACTTTAACTTTAAACTTTTATTGTAAAAACCAATAAAACATTTATTTGGGATCTTCATTCAAAATAAATTAGAGTCATTATTAAATTTCAAAGTGTATTTAAAAATCATAAAAATACTATTAACTACATTTATTTTTTCCTTTATTAAAATCAAACATTTTTGAAAATACCAATCAATAAAAAAATTAAAATACCAAATTTTTTTGGAGCTTGTATGTGCATTAAACTTATATTTGAGCAAACAAATTTTGAACGTTTATAAATTATTATTTTAAAATAACAATTGTTAAATTTTTAGTATTATATAACTTCAACACTTTTTATAAATAACTCAAGAAATAGATTGGTTTTAAATGAAACCGTTTAAAGATTCTAGTCATGCATTTGGAGAACTATAACTTACCGAAGACAAGCGGGAGCAATTTTAAGTGCACTGTCCAGATAGAAAACCACATTACGATAAGCCTGTCCATCGTAGTTGCTCTGTATGGTGGTTTCCAGTTGTCGTAGCTTCTGCGCCGCCTGCTGCTCGGTGCTTAGCGCCGTGCTCTGCGGATCCAGCTCCGTGACGGTCTTGACGGCCTGCTCGGTGCCAATAATATCGCCCAATGCCAGGCAACATTTGGCAACACGCACGTACGCCTTCTCAAAGTTGGGATCCAGGCGAATGGCATGTCGGGCATCATTGAGGGCACTGTTGTAATTGAGGAGCATCATGTAGCAGGCAGCACGGTTTCCATAATAGGCAGCCGAGTCTGGACATAGCGAAATGGCATCCGAATATAATTTGAGAGCGTTTTGATAGTTTTGTGCTTTGTATTGATCGTTGCCCAGTTTCTTCTTTTCTTCAGCAATGCTGAAAGGTGGAAAAAAAAGGGATATTAAAGATTAGTAACTTTAAAAACAATACAATTGAGGGACTTGGGTACAGGGTATTGCGCAGTTGATCATACTACTATTTATTGTACTAAACGTTGGCATTTTTTCAAGCGTCGCTCAGCACAAAAAACTTTTAATTGCTGCCATAACTTGGCAAGCCGCCGCGGTCTCTGCCACAAATTGAGGGCACAATTCGACTCAAATGCAAGAGTCTAAAAAGGGGGGACAAAGAGCAAAGGGACGGAGGGGCAGAATTTGTGCTGTTGTCAATCTCTAACTTTGCATAACAATTAGTAAAGCCCACAAGTGTACAATTTTCGCTTGATTGGCGGATTTTTCAAGACAGCAAACCAAATGAAACTAATTTCAATTCGAAAACAAACTTAAATCTTTCGGTTTTTATCCCATTAATGTTTTTCTCTTCTGTAAATTTACAACTGTTGAGTCATTGATATTATAAAAATTTGGCGAATACTTCTAATTTATTACGCTTTCTATTTTAAATTAAAATTATTTGCAATTTATTTTAAATGTGCATTTCAAACCCTGTTGTCCAGGAATACTTTTTTTTATCAGATGTGCAGCATAATTTTGAACAACACTGACTCACAAACATATTTCCGATTTTAATTTGAAAAATAGTATTTTGTCTACTGATTTTAAAATAAACAATATATAATTTATAATTATAATTTAAACAATAAATTAACTTAACAAAAACTGCTTTTTATCTTGAAAAGTCGATCAATTGACAATCTGGAATTTGTATTTACAATTACTAAAAGTTTTTCTTACCGCGGCAGAAAAGTGAATTCCTCAGAGCTCATGTAAAATTTATTAGGCATGTAGGAGGAGTTTTCTAGTTTTGTTTGGCCGTTTAAATAACACATTAGAAAATATTTACAAGAAAATACACAACAAATATTTTCTTTTGTAAAAAGTACTATGAAAATTTTATAAAAAATTGAAAGAGCGAACACGTCGTCCCGTGAAGCAAACGGAAGCGACTGGTGTTGATGCTGCCGCTGTTGCAGTTGCAGCTGCAGCTGCTGTTGCTCTCGCCACTGATGATTGCAAATGTTGTTCGCGACGAGTACTCGATTGTCGCTCGTTTATTCACAATCAGCACACCCTGTAAACGTGCGAGAGAGCAAGAGCAAACGAAAGAGAGTGTGCAAAATGAAGCATGCCCCAATGCGGCGACTTTAAAGTTCCTATCGAAGCCATTATTTTGTTTGCCAATAAAGATAGGAAAACTTGTGTTTGCATACGCTTAGATATTATGTTGCATTCTCCTGTTGTTCCACATTTAACAAGAAACTAACAAAAGTTCGGTTAAAGAACTCTAAAAATGTGGTATTCGTAGATGCATCTTTATTTTATACCCACGCATCTTTGGATACTCTCCATTTTCTTACAAATTTAAAGAAAAAACTTTCCTAACACCTAAGAAAGTATTCGAACAATCTCTATACATTAGGGAAATAAATAAAAGTGCATTGTATACCTTATTAATACAATTTAAAATGTAAATTCATATAAAATAATGATAATAAAATTAATTGGATAAGAAATATTTTATATTTCAGAAAGAAAAATCCAGCAACTAAACAGAGTGTATCATTTCCCTTAAATTGTTTTTTTAAGCGATTTGTTACATATCGAAAGTTTAATCTAAAGATGAGGTCATCTTTAGAAATGAGTGAAGACAAATCTTAATATTGCTTCATTTACTTATTTACATGTTAAACTTGTATTGAGAATTAAATAGATATGAAAATCTCTGGAGCTGTTTGACAAAAAGATTAAAAAATAACAAAGAAAAGGAAAAATAGTTTATGAAAAATGCAGAAAATTGAAGTAGCTTTTACTCGTGTCATGTATTTAGCACGATTTCTATGCTCGATATTTAAGCTCTTGTGCAAACAATATGGAAATACTTCATTGATTTTTGTGCCGGCAGCATCCGGATCAAAACACACAGACTCACATTACACACACTCCCACACACACACCCGCTGTCAACAGCATTAACATGAAGCACAACAACAACAACAATAGCAACACAGACAGTTCATGTTCTATTGACACTTGCTGCAGTTAAATTGTTGGGTTGAGATGCAATCGGTCATTGCTCGACCCGTTATGGGCTCAATTTACAATGTGTCTATGCCTGTGGGGGAAGAAGAGTGTGCTATCAATTGTGTGCTATTTAAGATACATATTAAATAACAAGTGAGAGTTTTTGCAGAACTTTATTAAACAACAGACAAAAGAGTGGAAGTTTTTAATAGACACTTTGAAAATAAAGAAAACGGGAAATGCCAATAAGAATTATTAAAAAAAAACATCGGCCAGATAAATATTATCCAGTCTTTTAAAGTATCCCAATTGTATCTTATTAAAATGGGAACATAAATATTTTCCATAAAATATTTCATCCATTGAACCATATTATTTTTTAGTTGTTATAAATGTAAAGATACTTTAATTTCCCCACAACAAACATCAACAAGGGAGGCATAAAACAACATTCTAACTGGGTTAATAAACGTCACACCCCAAATTGCATACTAAAGTTATAGAATCGATAAAGTAAACAACAAATGCAGTGCGACGGCATCTTAACATCAACTATTCGAATAATAAATTCTTGTTTGTTGTGCTTTGACGGCCTAAATGGGCGAAACGACATTGCAACTCGATATGTATACACTTGTATGTGTGTATCTGTGTAAATATTACAGATGAAAATGTGCCTTAAAAGAAAATTCAAGAGACACGAATGAAAAGAAGCTGAATTTGTGTGCATCAAAATGTGTGCTTTTTGAAAGTAGAGCGTGTTGGAGAAAAACGTTGCATTTGACAGTTTTTTTTTTCATTTCTTTGCTGAACCATTTTTGCTTAAATTCCTTCAAGAGATGAAAAAGAATTTATAAGATCGTTGAATCACGCATCAATAACTTTTTAGGTTGCACTTTGAATATTTATTTGAGGCGATCACAGATTACAATATTGCTCATACAACACTGAAGTGCTATTTTCATCGAGCCAGAAAGATACATTTTACAAAATTTTGAAATAATTTGTGCATCCATTTTTTTTTTAAATAAATTTGCAGAATCTTTAACGTTTAGTTCGATAAATAAATGTAGGATTATATTCCTAAGTACCCAAAAAAAAAAAAAAATTATTTATTTTTAAATATGCAATTACTAATTCCTCTTTAACTCCACTAATAATTTATATTAATACCTGTTATACTTTTATTCCGATCATTATCTTTTATCCAAAATCTACAGACTTATTTTGAAGTGAATTTTTTTTTTTTCTCTATTTTGTGAATAAAGAAACTTGATCTGTTTATGGAATGCATATTTATGCACATGTTTATGCAACCTTAAGATAGAACTCTTGCAAATTTGTTGTGAGACTGTCTGAACACACTTTTAATGTGCGAAATGTCTACGGAATCTCATTAAAAACGTATTCACACGTGGTCCCACACAGTGCTCAAATAAGTATGTATTCAGACATGCAAATAAATAAATAGGCACTCGTTACCCCGACTGACCACACGAAGAACTTTTGCGGTTTTCTTTTAGTCGTCTTCTTTGCACTTTATATATGTATACATAGGAATGCAGAGCTCTCTTGCTCGCGATAAGAAAAAAAAGGTGCCATGTGAAATTGTGAATTGTAGAGAACGAACAACTAAAACTTACTATAACATTTTCGACTTTCTTCGATCTGGTATTGAATAACAATTAATCGTTTACCCTTTTATAACTAAAAAAGGGCTTTCTCCGGCTTTGTTGTTCTTCTTAGCACATTAAGTTAGCTCTTTACAGTTCAACAAACTTTCACGTAAGAAATTATTTGTATTTTACAGAAGCATAATTATAACTTAAATTTAGTTTTTAGTTTATGACAGATAACTCAAAACCACACGACATATATATAGTAATAAATGAACAACAAAATAATCAGCAATTCTATTGCTTCCAAAACATTTATTTCTCTATATTCTTTTTGTGTTAATTTAATACGTCAAGTGCAACGAGCCGAACACAAAACGACGACGACGATAAAAAACGCACTGCAAATGGGAGCGAGATGCAACCGATCGTCGAGAGAAAATGTAGTAAAAGCATCGGGAAATTATAAAGCTTTTTGCTGTGCTGCAAGCGCTTTTGAGAGAACACCATTATTTGCAACAGAATGGAATCGAATTCATTATAAGATGCACCCGATCATCAGCAAAAAGTTCACCGAGAGAGAATAAATAGTCAAAGCATCGGAAAAACAAAGCTTTTAGTCGTGTTGCAAGCGATTTTGTGGGCAGTGGAATCGAAATCATTATGAAATAAACACGATCATAAGCCAAAAGACTTTGACCTTAACTGTAAATAAATCTGATACAGTAAAAATAACCCTAATCGAAAAACAACAAAAAATTAACAACTTGACCGAGTGAATGTTTTTTTCAAGGTATTGCAGCATATTTGATTGATTCACTCAGTTAATTAAAAAAAAATCATTTAAACTGAGAGCTAAAAAGGTTGGAAGCGAACCAAATTTGAATTTGGCAAGTTCTACGTATTCAGAGAAAATTATTGCCGGATTATATTACTTGACTTCTTTCCATTTCTTCTATTTTCTAAATTTTGATGACTTTTTATAAATATGTAGCAATAATTTAATAAATATACAAATTCATAATATAACGAAGCTTTTGATTTTTGACATTTTTCAAAGAATCTTCTACAAATTTATGGTATCAACTTATAAAATTTTTGAAGATAACAAATGTATATTCCTTATTTTATTAATATAACTTTTTACCCGTTTCCAATGTCCATGCTTCAAATTTGGCTATTCAACATAACAAGCACAATATTTATGCAAAAAAAAAAGAAGCACCATGGAAACATACTTCGAATTATATCGATAAATTGTGAAATTGAATTATATGCGAAGACAATAGAAACCACCCTCGATAGTTTCGTGAACTACAACTAAGGACTAAGTAACCTAATTGTTTTAATACCCATTGAAAGTGTGTAATAATCAGTTGGGTGTTATAGATTTGTCCACAGTGTGAGGAGTTGAATTATTTAAGTCATGGCCAACATTACAGGGTAATTGCTACCTCCAAGTGTCTAATTGAATACATTACACCCATTTCCAACTGTTACCGGAAATGTAAGTATGCAAATTTGAAATTCAACCAACAATTTTAAGCCCCATTAAGGCAGCAACAAGTTTGTTTTGTTATTTTTTTTGTCGCCAATGTCAATGAAAACAAGATTGTGGAAAATAGAAATGCATGCATTTAACAGGTGTCGAGTGTAGAGTATCTCCAAGTCGACCTTTCTCTATGCAAGTTAATGATGCATAACGACCATGGATTTCTAACGGTTTATGTTGGAAAATTGCGCAAATTGGCTAAAAAAAATGTAGCGAGAATTAGAGCAATCAATTGAAAATCTAATAAAATAATAAATAATTAGAGCAAACAATTGGATAATTGTTATGAAATATAATAAATAAATTGCTGCCATGGTTTTTTTTAAATAAAAATAAATTGGGAAACTATCATGTCTGAGTTTTTTTGACTCGTTCATTGAAATGTTGGAATTCTTGGTAATAAGACTGACTCATAAACAGACTTGAATGCAAGCAACAAACTTGTTTCTGTATTGAAATTGAATTGAATGGGAGGAGACGGAGACGGGGAAACGTCAGAGATTTGAATTGAGCGCGTGTGTTGGCGTCAAGTCTTTGGCATCGGGTTATTGAACAAGTCCATTGAAATTGAACATGATGGTGTCCGTTGAAAGGCGTCAGAGGCGTTGATCGATTATATAAAAGTACAACTAGCAAAAAGTTAAACACACACACACACACACACATTTATAGTTGTCTGTCAGCTTGCACATGTATTGCATATACAATGTATTTGTGGTTATCAAAATGAAAAAGAGACAATTGTGTTATTTTCAGATTACGGAAACAAAGGCAGATAGCGAGTAAGCGAGCGAGAGAGAGAGAGAGAGGGGTAGAGATAACGTTTACTCACGTTGCCGCGTCCTTTGGCACTATTTGCTCTGCATCGGGAACTTCTTGTAGATCCACTTCCATTTCAGAGGTTGATGAGGTTTCCTCACGTTCGCTATCGCTTATTTCAATGACGTCTTCCATCCGCAGCAATATTAACTAATCAACAACAACAACAACACTCGCTGGCGCGTGTTAAATTTCTCTCTATTTTTTTTTTGTTTCGCCTTCGTTTTTGACTCAGCAACAATTTCAATTTCGTGTGTACACTTCACACACACACACACACGCAATGGAAAAAATGCTAGTTCGTTTTGTACACCTATTTCTCGTTTTTTCTCCAAATTTCAAATTTGTTTGCCTAAGCTTAAAACTATCTGAAATTGCCGATGTCCGTTTTGTATATTGTACGATCCAACAATTTATTGTTATTGCAACATAATAGATATATATATATTTATTCAATTAGTTCTAAAATTTTGACCCGAGACGGACATCGTCAGCGTGAACGCAAAATGAACGAAAGAATAGAGTTGTATTGAATCGGCCAGTTTAAATTCAATTGAACTGAATCACTGTCTGTTGTTCATTTAGTTCAGTCGCTCAGCTGATTTGTTCGTTCGTTTCGTTCACTTGAATCCCATTTAACGTGCTTGTCAGTGTTGCCCTTTTAGTTTTTTTTTTTTTTTTAGTTATTGTTAATTGAAATTGTTCATTCTTTAATTTATTGCGACAAGTTATAAATTACTAAAATACAGTTTTAACTTAAATAAAGGTGTATATACCATTTGAAATAATGCTAAAATGTTTTGTTGCATTTCTTAAAGGTGGCGTATTAATGTTTCGCAAAACGGACAAAAGATGGCGTTATAATTTTTAAAACTTAAAGAACAGGTAGCCAATCATTAATTTATTTGACGACAAAAGCGTCCAAAACTTAGAATTTGTGTCTATAAAATTTGAATCTTGATACACCTAATCACTGTTGCCTAAGTTTAACTAATTTTTAGCTTTTCAGAATTTGTTGCTGGATAAATTTCAAAAAGATTGCACATTTTCCAGTGTGGCCACAAGCGACCAACAACGCTTTGTAATTAATATTGATTCAGTATTTCGTAATTTTTCTGATATACCAAGACAGTCTGGTATATTTTAGGTATTGATCTTAACAATAGTGCTCCTCCTCATTAGCAGTTGGTAACAGAGCATCTAAATTAGTTACCGTATTGTGAATGGCTGTTTTGTAACATTCAGCTTTGCGTTATGCGCAAGCTAGAATTTAATTTTTGTCTGTTAGAATTTAAATTTTAGGTTAAGAAAATTGCGAAATGCAATAACTTTGCAATTGATAAATAATTTTATGTAAATTTAGAAGTTGGATATGCTAAGGTCATCATTTTAATGAAGGCTTTAAGTTCGTTACCCCTTGAAGAGAGAAGTTACAAATTGAAATCTAAAAATAAAAATAAATATAAAAAAGTGCTAAAATCAATTCAGGGCGACTTAGTTTCAAAATAAATTAATGATCTTATATATTCTCTAAAGTGGTTCTAATGAAGGCAAATCGCAACGCATTGTAAGTTTTCGCTTATTAAAATATAATATGGTTTGATTATAATTTTACTATAAGCGTTTTCACTAAAATGATAATATGCAGTTAAAATGTAGACATGTGCATTAGTTTACCTTTATTATTTTATTTTCAGTTATTTGGAGTTACTGGTGCTATAAAAAATAGGGTTATCACATTAATTTTAATTATTTTAAGTAGCTTAAAATGATTCAGTGCCTGAACTCATAATAGTTTCTTTTTATTGCTTAGTTATATAATATATGAAGAACTGAAATTTGAATTTATTGCTGAAATTTAAACAGTATTTAATAAATCAGCGGGAATATAAATTTTATATTTTATTTATATTTTAAAATTAGTAATATGTTGCTTACTTAATTGTAATTTATAATTTATATTTCGTTTAATTACTTCGAGTTTATCTTATTAGAGATGCAGTGATGAGAGAATAATATAAACGACAGTAAATTCGACATTTTAAACAAAATATTGAATATTATAATAAGAGGGTATGGATAAAATATAGAATCCACGGTTTCGGAATATCGAAACTTCATTTGAGTTAGCTTATGTGCTTATTATTAGTGAAAAGATAGTAGCTATATTTACTGAACTGTGAGGGAATTACGTTTTTACGATAATTGGAACGACACTTTTTAATTTTTCTTTTTAAATCTATTTTCCGATGAAAATACTTTTTTTAGTTTCATAATAAATTAAAAAACAATGGCGGTGCTTTAACTTAAGTAAATAAAAAACTGACAATCTTTAAATAAGTAATTAAGTAGGTTAATTTATTATAAATTTATTTTAACGAAAATTGGTGTTAGTATACAATTATATTTGGCTATTGTTTAATGTAGTATATGTATATATTGTAATATTGCTCAAAGTGCTTATTTTTTGTAGACATCAAAGAATTAATCAATCATCACAAATTACTGTACAAATTATAAAATTTTTCTGTATAAATAAATCACATTTACAATTTCTTTACAATATTGACAAGTTGATTCCTTTGACTTTTGCACAACAGATTAAAAATTACATCTTTTTATTATCAAGTGAAAAAATTACAATTGTTTCTTATTCAAAATTTATAAAAATTATATTACAATATGTGTTTGTAAATGAATTCATATACTTATTTATACATATGTACATATACCAATATTCATGATACATACTTAAACTCATTCAAATGTACATAGTATATTTGTAGAAATTTATAAATAAATACGACTGTTTGTATGTATTATTGTATACCATGTACATAAAAAAGAAAAATGGAATTGGCAACGAAGCGAACACGATTTCCGATTGGTTGTGCCAACTAAAATTGCAAAAGAAACACAAACACAGAGGACAGAATGAAAGAAAGAAAGAAGCTCTAGCAACAGTCACAGGGAGCAAATAATAGAAAAAGAGAAAATACACCCACCATATTAACACACACACGTTCACATCTACATTCGTGAATATATACATACATATGTATGTACATATAAATGTGTGTGTCTGCAACACATTAATATTGGCAGAGCAACAGACATATGTATATACAAACATACATACAATGTAAGTACATATGTATGTATGTGTGTGTGTGTGTGTGTGTGTGTAGAGATGCCGAAAGGTGCGAGAACGACAAGCATTTGATATTTTATTATAAGTATCAACGCCTCAGGCCAGCCCCAAAGTCTGACATTCGTTCAACTACGTCCCAGTCCCCTCCCCTCCCTCCACCACCCATCCACTTCACACCCTACCAATACACTCGTACATACTGCAGAATTAAAACACATGCGAGTGTGAGCGAAACGGCACAAGTGTATTTGTCGCACTGCTCAGAATTGAAGCAAAAAATTGCAAGAAATATAAATACAATGCGACGACGAAGACGAAATGGAAAAAGTGAAACGAATGAGAAAGGAAAAAGGGAAAACGGTTGACAAACCCACAAACAGCATACAAAAAAAAAAGAAAAGCAATGAGAAGATGAGATGGACATCAAAACCAGGCAGGCAGCAGCTGTCTCGCTTGTGCAGCCAAAAGTTTAGTTTAATAAGGATATGTTTGGAATGGGATGATGGAGGCTAACAGCTAGTATGGCGAAAAAGGGAGGTGGGATGCATGGGGGACACAAAAAGTTTGTCATTTACTTTTTTAATTGAAATTAAAATGCTTTTCCAATAAGAAAATGCGCTGTGCAGCTAATGAAAATAAAGCACAAAAATTGTACGCTCAGCAGCTGCGCAAACGCCGACGCCGATGCCGACGACGACGACGAGTCGGAGTCTCGAAGTCGAAGGTTACAATCGGGAGTGCACGAAGTTTTTTTTGCAAATGCATTGCATTTATTTTAATTTACTTTAGCACAAAGAGACGAAAAAGCAACCAACGAACAGAAATGCAAAACAATTGTCATTTGTTTATATAAGCGACGTCGGCCATTGGAGTGAGTGAGTGCGCGCTACTGGGCAGTGCTCACTCTCCAGCGCACACCGATACACTGACACACACACACACAACTCAAATATGTAAATACGACGCTGACGCTCACTCATGTTTATTGGTTGCAAGCCACCTGCTCTGTCTGTGTGTGTACGTTGTATGTAAGCGTATGCGTTGCTCGTAGCGCCATAAGCGAATGAGCGGGATAGTGAGTGAGAGAAAGAGTGAGATTGCGCGACGTTGACTGAAACGAAATGAAACTGAAACGCAAATGAAATGAAATCGTCGCAATCAAAAAACGCCAAGCCAACAAACGAAATGAAAAAATAAATAAAACAAATGTAACTGTATTGTATAGGGCGGCCACAGTCGACGTCGACGTCGGCGCTGTTATTCTGCAAAAGTATGAGAGAGAGACAGAGAGAGAGAGAGAGAGAGAGAGCGCGCTGAGAGTGTGTGCGTGTGTTGAGTGCTGCTGCTGCTGCTTCTGCTTCTGCTGCTCTTCCGTCGCAACCAAAAGTTCTCGTTCTGTATGTTCGTTCGTTCTGCTTCTGTGTTTCATTTCATTTGTGTTTGTTTTTGTTTGTATTTTACGTTTGTCATTGTGTTTTCGGGGATGCTAACACAAGGCAGACAGTCTAAGACACACACACACACACATTCGCACATACATAAATACACAGTCAGAGGTAGCAATTGTATACCACTCCCACTTTTTGATTGTATTGGTGTATAATTCAAACGGCAGCACAATCGTATACATATCGGTTCGGGTTTTGCACAATCGGACAGGCATATATATGTATGTGTGCATGTGTATGTATGCATGTATGTATGTATATGTAATGTAGATGGGGGCTGCTGCTATCGCTGGCAGAGGCAGCTGAGGCTCGAACTCAGTGGAAACTGGCAACGAAACGAAACACATTTGGTTCGCCTTTCATTACGAATTTGTCATTCGTAAGCGAAGGTAATGCAATAAAATTTTTGCGCGCGCATTTCCATTTTGGACTCTCGTGACATCGGTGACGAGAATGAACCTCGGTATATAACGGGTATGCCGTGTCAGTGTCTCGTGGAGTGGGTGGCTTAAAAAAATAACATTCGAATTGTGTGTGTGAGTGTGCTCTCTCTCTCTCGCTCTTTCGCATCTCACTCTCTCGTGCAGTCGCGCATCAACAGCAGCAGCAGCAGCAACAGCAACAGCAACAACATTACCAATCGATGTGTCTTTGTGTATGGGCGGGTGTGTGTGAGTGAGTGACGATTCCCTTTCGAATGCAATTCGTTTCCTTGATTTCTTGGAGTCTCGTCTCAGTCGTCGTCGACATCGCCATCTCGTCCTCTCGTGCGCTTCTTCTCCCAAAAGCTCAGTGACACGCCGTCGGCTTACGTTACGTTACGTCCTCTCTCACTTTCTCTCTCTCTCTCACTCTCCGTCTCTCTCGCGCCCAATCGGTGTCGTCTCGTGATCTGATTTGTGAAAAGATGATGCGAGTATTCAATTGAAAATGGTTTCGAAACGCATCTAGAATTCAGTTGGATTGCGAATGCAATTGGAGAAAGTTCAATTAAACTATCAAATGAAATAATCAAATAAACAAAGTGCGCGTGTGTTAAATACAATCAATGCAAATGTTTTAATAGTAAATAATCAAAATAAAGGTAATTTTCTAGCAACGATAAGATGACTTGAAAACAAAGTTACATTTATTTAAAAAACAATTTAAATTGCAACATGAAATTTATAAAATACGGATATTGCATAGAAAAATAATTTATTTGGCCTGAACCTTAAAAATTTATATTAATTAGGTACACTTTTGAATTTATTCATCAATTCAGTATTTGCTTTCTTAAAACGATTTTTAACTTTGATAGAAAAATTCGGGCCAGATTTTGTACATTTTATAAAAATTTCAGCGGCTTAATTTTTAATTGGTAGAACTTCTTAAGAAAATGCTACTAACAGCTGTAAAATTTAATATCTGGAGTTTTAATTAATGAAATGTATAAATTAATTACATTGTTTCTATAAAAAATTAGAATACGAGAAGTTCATTTCAAAATTTGAGTGATTATATAAATAATTGATCTAATATATTAGCTTGGTTTGAAAGCGAATTGTTTCTGAGAAATTTTAAATGTAGTCAAAGCTCATTAGATTCAATAGATTTGCTAAATGAATGTAAAAATTTGGATAAATAATTAAAAATGAATTAAAAGTTCATTAATAATATAAAACATGCGTTTATTCTTTTTTTAGTGAACTCGAAACACGAAATTAACGCGTTATTAAACAAAAATAATAATTAAATCTCAAACTATTAAAAAAAGAAAGAAATTGTTGAACCAATGACGAAGCATGGATTCTGTCAATGTCAATAGCCAATCCGTTACAAGTGAATACAGTGAACAACAACAACAGACTGTTGAACAACAACAGCAACAACAGTTAATGAATATCAACAACAACAATAATACAACAGCAATCAATAACAATTACAGCAGTCAAAGCAGCTACAACAACTGCAACATTAGTGCCCACAAGCTTCTGGTCAGCAGCAACATGAATACAACAGCAATGTTGATGCATCATCAGCAGCAGCAACAAGCAGCGGCAGCAGCTGCCGCCGCCGCAGCAGCAGCAGCCCAACAGCAGCAGCAACAGCAACAACAACAGCAGCAGCAGCAACAACAGCAACATCAGCAACAAAATGGCGGACGCGACGGCAGCAATAGTTCACGTGGAGCCGGAGATGATCGTCCAAATGGTCGGAACTCGCACACGGGCAATGGACGAGGATCGAGCTGTTCACCGGCGAGCAGTCCTACAAGACACGGCAGTGCTGTGAGTCCTGTCAGCTCCTTGAATCAATCCATGATGGCACAAATGGCACAACAGCAGCAGCAACAGCAGCAGCAGCAACAACAGCAACAGCAGCAACAGCAACAGCAACAACATCATCAGCTCAGTCCGCCGCCGCATGTAACGGGAGCATTGCCAACGGGATTGGCGCCACGTATGCCACATGGATTGCCGCCGCATTCATTGGGATTGCTCAACTCATTGCAGATGATGCATCATGCATCGCCATTGGAATTGATGGCAGCCGCACATCATCATGTGCCACCACGATCATATAACTCACCACCGCCCATATCCACCTCGGATCCCAGTGCCAATGAGTGCAAATTGGTTGAATATCGTGGCCAAAAGGTTGCCGCCTTTATCATTAGCAATGAGACAATGTTGTGTTTGCCACAGGCATTTGAGCTATTTCTAAAACATCTCGTTGGTGGTCTGCATACGGTATATACGAAATTGAAGCGTTTGGATATTGTGCCACTTGTGTGCAATGTGGAGCAGGTGCGCATATTGCGTGGACTGGGCGCCATTCAGCCAGGTGTCAATCGTTGCAAGCTGCTCAGTTGCAAGGACTTTGATGTGCTGTACAGGGACTGCACCACAGCCAGGTACGATTATGAGATCCCCAAACCATGTTGCACTCACAATTGCACTCCCAGTTGCAGTTGCAGTTGCAGTTGTGCAATTTTACTCATTTCCTGTTTCCTGTTTCGCCGGCCCATTGCGTGAGGCTACCCAACTGCCCCTATTTCCTACCTTACTCCTTACGCCCTTACGCCCTTACCCCCTTTCCCCCTTGCCACACTGTCTTCAGTCAATGCCAACGCACTTGCTGTGCAAATACTTTTTGTAATCGTGTGTCTCAGTTTATCGATATCGATTCGTTATTCGTGCAACTAATCAAAAAACTTTGCTCTGTTGACATTTAGCGGAAATACGCAATGCAAACGTAACTCCCGTCACGCCCCCTACTCCCCATACGCCCCCTATATGTTTTTTTTTTGCTCACAGTTTCTTGTTAACTAACAGAACTGCGTAAATTTGTGAACGATTCTAACAATAGTTGGCCAACAGTTTTCTTCAATTTTTGTTGTAGTTGTTGTTGTAGTTGTTCTTGTTTAAATGGACGAGGCGACGTGTGCGGTACGCTGTCAAATCATTTCCGTTCCACGGTTGCAACAAATACTTGCCCCTTACTATGCATACAGCCATGGCCATATATTTAGCACAGAATATACTCTGAACTGAAGAAAATTCAGCAATTATTCCTTTATTCATTAATTAATTTTTTTTAAATTTTGTCTTCGTTAATTTCGTAACTTAAAAAAAAATATAGTATTAAATAAATATTTTAACTGAATTTCATTTTGTACGCCTCATAAATTAAAAAATCACATAATTTCTTATTATTCTTAAAATAAATAAATGAATAATCCTTTATTTATATCATTAGAGCTAAAAATATGACCTAAGCTGTAGGTATGAGAATAGAATGCATTTCAATTTGATGGTAACAGAATATGTTGATCATTTTTATAGCTACAAAATATTTACTTATTCAGCCGATGTCAATACTTATTAAATAATGTGTTTTATTATTAAATTATTAACTCTATGCTTCTTAAAAGAGTAATCATTTTTATTATTATTTCATATACAATTTCTTTATAAAAATTTATAATTTCCTCTAGATGTTTAACAGGATATCTTAAAGCTAATTAAGCAATATAATTTTTAGTAACAGCTAAAAAATATAACATATTTTACAAGTGTGCTATTCCATTTTATTAATTTTTTTTAAATACTTTTGATTATTTTGTACAACTTAACATTTCTTATAAAATTATTGTTTCTCACCGAAGACATTATATTTTCCTTTTGATTGTTAATCATAATATTTTTAGTTACAGCTAAATAAGAGAATACTTTTAATATTAAATCATTACCACCAAAAAGGCAACAGACATTTGAAATAAAAGCTAAACATTTTAATAAAAACTAAAATATAGAAAAGTTTTCTTAAGTATATAGAATGAAATAAACTTATTTCGACTAGTTTGCTTATTCAAAAAGTATATCGAAAATATTTTTAAGTAAATCAAACTATAACTGGCATAAGTCTCTTTATTTGTTCTTTTTTAATATATCGATTCATAATCTAATGCTTTTATTAGAAGAACTATAGAGAGCAAATAACGTTTGTAGGTTTTCACAAGAATTGCATACTAAATATGCTAATCGAGTTTGTTTTAATTTACCACTGAGCCATGTGAAGGGCAAACCACGCAAAGTGCCGAACCACTGAATGAACCACACATAAATGCAATGAAAAACCATCTAGTTAATTATGGAAATAGTGATCCAATGTGCACATGCGCTATCTCAAGTTGCAAGTCGCAAGTTGCGACCCAAGTCCAGACCTCGGTCTGGGCCACAGTGCGTCCAGCCAATTGAAGAACAGTTAAAAGTGCGGTTAAACCTATTATTAGGTTGAAAAGACTTGTGCAAAAATTGAAGCATGTAGTGAATTGAGCGCTGACAGAGTCAAAATGCGAGAACAAAAAATAAAAATAAAGAAAAATAAAAGAGCGAACTACAAAACTGAGCGAAAAAGGGTTAAAGCCCAAAATGCGAGCTGAAAACCGCTAAAGGCAAGTTGGCAGTTTTATAGGCCTGGTCTGTCCGTCTGGCTGTTTTTTTTTGGGATCCGTAACGGGAACAAGGCCGGGGCAAGTTGCACCCCACTGCGTGTACTCTCTGGGACCTCGGATAATTACAATGTGTAGTAGTTGTTGTCGTTGTTCACCTTGCTGTTGTTGCTGTTGAAGTTGTTGTTGTAGCACAAGGGTCGGCCAAAGGGGAAAAGGCGTTTGCATTTTCACACCCGCTTGCCCCGTGTTCATAAATGAAACATTTTTCTGTTCTTTTTTTTTTTTTTGTATAAAATTTCCCTGTTTCTCTCGTTTACATTCTTATTTTTATTTTAATTTTTTTCGGTTTTCTGTTTTTTTTTTGTTGATATTTTGTTTTTTTTTTTGTCGAGGCTTACACACCAACGTTTAACAATTGTTTTTTATAGTACGATACTTCACTTGTCTCTTGTTCTTCTCTTTTTAATTGCAGATGCCTATCGATCAAGCCGCCAGAAAGGTAAACACACAAGTATAATAAAAACTATGGCAATTTGTTGATATCGAAATCGATCGCACAAGAGATGTATACTTTATATGTGTTTTTTTGTGTGTGCACTTGAGAGTTTTTAGAGCGAAAAAAACAATTTGTTATTAAATTATTTATTTTTCCCGTACTCGTATGCATTAAGATGGGCCAAGCCCCCTCCCGGAAGTTTTAGGACCGTCAAATGAAACAAATAGAGCGTGTTAATGTGTTTTAATAAGGATAACTCAAAAAAAAATACTTATACTTATGTGGGTCAAGTCAAATTATCTTGTCAAAGCCATCTAAAAATTATCCAGTTCGTTTGGCAGTTCAGTTTTACATACCAATGTATAATCGGACAAAAATCCATCAATAATTTATTGTAATTATTTCCATAATTTTTGTTTTTATGTTTTTCACTCTAAAATACTCTTGAGCTCGTCCGTTTTTGTTACTTTGCAATATTTTTTATTATATTTGTTTGCCTTTTTGTTTAGGCTTCTTCAAATGACAACTTCAATTTATTTTTTGCTTTTTATTCCGTAGTGAGAAGCGAAATTGTTTTTTTTTTATACTACAACAAATTATTGAAATCTTAATCGGGTAATTCATTCACTGTTTTAATCAGACAGTCATTCATTCAGTTTGTCAGTCATTCAGTTCAGTCTGTCAGTTGGTAAGTCCATCAGTTAGTTTGTCAGTTCCTTCAGTCAATTGGTCTGGCAAATTGAATTTGATTTCAGTTGATAGTTGACTGCCTCTTTGACTAAAACGCCGTTTAGAGTTGTGTGTGCGGCATCGACAAAGCGACTGACTGACAGACAGGGTGCACATTGTGGGGCCACACTGTGGAATGGATGCAATGCAAAGTGTTGTACCTGGTGGTCTATTGGCCACACCTTTCTATTAAATTGGAGTTGTTCACTTCGAAACTCGTACACCACAACTATGCAATTAAACTCCCACAAACAAAAAATTGAACTCAAATGAATTTCAACTTAATTTGATGATGCGAAAAGTTGAATAACTTGGGCTACTAGTCTTTAATTTCCACTATCGAAGATAGAAATTCCATCAAAAAAGATCTGTAAGTTCTGTATAACTTAAAAATGTATTAAAAATACATAGTTATGGAAATAATGACAAAATTATTGTTAAATTTCATATATTTCATAATTGATTGTAAGAAAATCACTTAAATAATTTTCAAAAATATTTTCGAACAAATTCTTTGCGAAATTTACAAGATACTTAGTCTGGATATATTAGCAATATATTATTATATTTTGAATATCACAATAACAGTTAAAATGGCTGTAGAAAGAAACAAAATTTTATTTATTTCATAAATTTCACGACACAATAATAATTGTAAGTATCTCCTGTCAGGCTATAAAACTAATTTAAATAAGTCGATTTTCTAAATTAATAAAAATATTAATTTTACCGTTTCGCGGTCTATAAGGTGTGAGTTTCAGTTAGTTTTTGTTGTTGTTATTGTTGAGTGTTTGCGATTTGCATTTTGCAAATGCGACTTAATTGAGTGTAACCAAATAACAAAAGCAACATTGTTGTAAAAATATAAGTGAAGCAACAATAGATCAATTTATTTTTATAATAAATAATTACAGAGCAGCCAAAAAAAAAATAAAAAAAATAAAATAAAGGAAAATGTGCAGGCGGCATTCTCTCAGCATCTCACTCTCAGTAAGTTGCAAGTGGGGCGAGTTAAGTGCAACAAACACACACATACACACACCCAAAACACAAGCGACGTCGACGTAGCATGCTTGTAATTTAGTATGCGAACTAAATGAGTTATTAGCACGCCAATTGAAACCACTAGGTATGAGTACGAGTAGGAGTTGAAGTAACAGTTCGAGTACTCACATGTCTATATGCAATACTCTATAAGCGAGAATAAGATAAAGCGTTCGAAATGGTTGCCAAACCCAGAAAATGCCACCCAAAAAATCCCTAATTAGTAGCTAGCTAATTTTTATGAATACTCTTAGTTTTGTCAGTTCACATTGACAAAACAAGCGAACTGAAAAATAGCTGAGAAACAGAATAGTATTACAAGAAATTCACTTGGTGTACTAGTTTGTATTATATGTAGTTGTTTTTGCCCGGATTATAAGAGACATCAATTTAGTCTTGAATTATCTATCTTCAAAACAAATGGTTGGTTTATTAAGCATAGATCATTAAAAATTAGTTTATAGTTGGTTTTATACATTTGAAAAATAATAATAAAACGCAATTATCTTGCTAACAACCAATAAAATTATCAAATTTTTAAATCAACCTCCTGTAGTTATCGCGATAGTTTGTTTTTAACTTGGAGTCTGCATTCTAAGTTTTTTCTTCAACGCTTAAAACTGTTTCGCATTACAATGATATGTGAAAACAAAACAATTGCTAGTACTCGTCCAAGTACAACTCGGATCGTATCGGGGCGTATTTGTATGCAATAATACAGTTCCCCGTTGGCCACAATTCGCTGAGTTCAAGTCCACAATTATCATTGGAGTATGAGTACTATATTCTCTCCCCGCAATATGAATATCATATCATTCGTGAATTTGCATGTCTATTCACAATGAATTGTGAGTTGGTCAAGCTTTGGACTTGACTGCTTTTCCACTCGTATTCGCATTCGCATTCCAATGAAATGAAGGTGAACTATCTAAAGAAATGCGAGTCGGCAGATGGCTTCTTCTGGGAATAATATGCAACTTATCTGAGTTCAAAGGCAAAGTTGCTACCAGTAAGCGATAATAGACAAATGGCATGCAATCGAGTTGGAAAAAAAAATCACTTTTCTGTTGTAGATTCAATTAAGCTACTCTCGACTTTGCATTGCATAATACAAATTCAAATATGGAAATTTCGTTGGCAGTTAATTGCCGGGCATATTGCATTGATTTAACAGCAATCAATTGCTCAAGTCTAAGGTGGCAACGTGGTCATAAATTTAATTGATTTGCCAATTTGAAAGCGACAAATGTACACACACACACACAGTGGAGGGTTAAACTCCAAGGAGTGTGACTTCACATTATCCATCTCTTTCTGTCTCTGTCGCACTCTTTTTCTCTCTATGGAAAAGCGCTGACAAATGTTGGCAACGCCCAGCACTTTTATGCAATTGGAATTGCAATTTCAATTGCATCTATGTCTATGATTTATGCGAGTAACTGGCCACATTTTATTTTGGCGGCATTTCGCTTCCAGCCAAGTGAACTGGGACTTGGCCAGTGCCACATTCATTTGCTAATTAACAGCTCGACTATCCCTTGATTATTGATATACACTCGGTTGCAAAAACACAACACAGCTGCAAACTGGTTCGTTGGCTCTGAAAGCGATGCCCCCAGACCAAATTGCTGCTGCTGTTGTTGTTGTTGCAAGTTGCAAGTAGCAAGCAGCAACTGCGAACCGGTTTGCAGCATGCCGAGACATGGTTTTTTCTGTTTGTTCCAAACTAAACGTTTGTTTTTACATACATGTCAGCTCGGTGCTATGTCAGTCACTGCAGTTAAACTGCACTAAATCTGTTATCCATATAGTCAAGTGCATGTCCAGCTAGTCAGACTACACAATTTGTTAGATACCCTATAAGTAGGTCTACAGATAGTGGAGCAGCTAGGTTTTTCATCGATAAAAAGAAGCTCAAAAACTCCTAATTTTGATAAATTTATTTATTATTCACTTAAAATTTAATAATAAAATTATCTTAAATAAAATAACAAAAATAGCAATAAAATAAATAATAATAATGATTTCCATATTTATATTTAAAAAATTTTTTGTAATTCAATGTCTCATAAAAGTCAGTAAACATCATGAATATTGTAAACAGAATTTATATAATCTAAAAAGTAAATTTTTTAATGCCAAACGCTTTGTTAAATTAAAAATGATTGAATATTTTGCACATTATTATTATACACAATATATTAAGTTCATATTAATTCCGATTCTTTCACACTTAAAATCCTTTAAGCTTAAAATCAGCATATAAAATTTGATTGTGGGGAACTTTTACCTGGTTTACCCTGGATGAATAATCCTTCAAAAACAAACGCAAAAGAAGTTTTCTCAATAATTTCGTAATTAAAATTCCAAATTGATCTAAAACAAAATTATCAATGCACATACATACTTTAATTTTTCTTTGCCGAAAATGAAATAAATTTGCAAAGTATTATAAATTTTTGTTAATCAAGTTCTAGCAAAATCGTTGTCCTATTAAATGTGCAAATTATGCAATCTTATCCAGAATAGTATTGTATATATACACTTATTGTACATATGACATATTCTGAGGAAAGAAAACTCCATTTCTGTGCAAATTTAAACAAGCGAACTGTGTGCACTTTTCACTCTCCCGTCGACAGAACTTTTCCAATGAAAGTGGCCAAAAGGCGAGCAGGCTTATCGGTTGGCCCGGTTAAGAACAACAAGCAACCAACGGGGCAGATGAGTGTTGTATGTAGATTTGATTCTTTATCGTTGCTCCATTCCCGCCGTCAGTTGTTCTTCAACCTTTTTAGCAGTTTTTCATCATAAATTCATTAAGTTGACTGACTGACACTGACTGTGTTTTTGCACGTCATAGATGGTTACGCTCTTCCGATTAGGCCCAAAAACACTTTCACTGAATTCAAGTTGATAAACAAAATGAAACAAATGAAACTTTTGCTTTTGTTTCTCCCTATTGGGCATGATTCATTGAATTGAATTGCCTTGAGCTGCTGCCTTTGGCTGCTCTCTTTACATGACCCGCGGGCCAAGTCCACAATTGGCTTTTGTGTGTTGTCATTAAACGAGCTGCACAATTAAATCTCAACTCGGCTTTTACATGCAAATATTTATTGTTGAAATAACTGTAAATATTTGCAATTACTGGCTAAACGACAGCAAGAGAGAGGAGGAGAAAGAGACAACGCACAATTATAAATTGTTCAATCTGTGCCAACAATGCTACCTGTGTTAACTCTGTTTATTTGCCCTTCTGTATGCCACCAGCAAACATTAAGAATTTTTTCTTTTTCGTAATTTGTTTAATTTTTTAATTGTCTGCTGTGGTGCTCATTGGAGTTTGAAATAATTGTAGCAAGTTATGGGCTCGTGTTCAATTTTTGTAACACGGCTTAAGACTTTTTATAATTTGAACTTTACTTTCAAAAATAACTATTTTGGTTTCCCACAATGTTACGTTGAAATCTGTTATATACCTTACTTGTTAAAAATTCTGCTCATAAATAATAATAAATAATGCATAGAAAAAAAACTTTTAATTACTTTTTACAACTCTTTTTTTTATAAAAGGGAATTTTAAAGTTTTTAATAGTCAAGTTCTTTGAAATGTATTGTCGTGTCACGAATAACACGAGAACATCTTTGGTTGCGACATCGAGTCTACGTTTAAGACCTCTATTTGCATCTAGTTTCTGAGTATTTGCGGCAAACGTAGCTTTTGTATTTGTATCTTTATCTGCATATCTTGTTTGTCATAACTGCCCGCTGTGTAAACTTGTTTATGTCTTTGGTTAACTACTCGTCGTACATCTGTACATACATTAAGTATTTGTTTAAGGCTTTTGAAAATATTTAAAAATCAAATACGAGTAGAAGCATTTGCGGGCATAAATTACTAGAAATATATAGTTACATTTGCTCGTCTGTAAACAATCATCTTTTTTTAATGTTTTATTATTTTTGTTGTTTAGTTTTTATGACAGATAATTAAAATGGTAGCATATTTTATGGTCAAATCAACGGGGTGCTCTTTGGCTTAATGAGGAAACTATCCAATGGACAAGTTCAAGTTTAATTAAATGAGCATTACACCAAAAGTCAAAATGCACTCACATTTCACAGTTGCAAATGTAAAAGGGAAAAGCTGAAAATTAGAAAAAATATATGCATAAATGAATATAATTATGTTTAAGTAGAAGCTTAGTAAAACACCTTGTAAAAGAACTTTAAAGCAAGAGAAAGAAACTATTTAAAAATAATTTATATATATATTGATTCAATTAAATGTTAAAGTAATAATGCAGAAAACCAAGATATTATAAAGATTGTAGAAGATTTAATAGGCTCTTAAAAACTCTCAAATGCTGAAATAATATGATGTTCGATCGCCGTTAAACTATATTTAAGACAATGCAGCACAATCAAGTCAACTTAATTGATCCCAAATAATAACCAATAATATTTATTATCCACCTAATCCATATCCTTTGGTGTTTGCTCATTGTGCTTTAGCATCTTTATACTGATACCAATTGTCAATTGTCATTGCTTTCAACCCAACAGTAACTCTCTGCAATTCCGCAGTTCCAGACCGGGTAGACCGCCCAAACGTGGCCCCGTTGGCCTCTCACTGCCGCCCACGCATCTAACACAGCATCCGCAGTTGAAGAAGCATCGCCTGGACAATGGTGACTATGCCTATGAGAATGGCCATATAAGTGGTAAGTTATAATACATCCAAACAAAGAAAGTACTGTCTCTATTTTGTTGTTGTTGTTGTTGTTGTTTTGTCCTGCTGCATTCCCAGACAATTTTCTAACTGTTTAGGGCCGTCGGCCATTGCAATAACCACGATCCATAACCAGCTAAGAAAATTGATCACCAAAAGTAAAACGCACTTGCAATGGTAATGAAATCATTTTGAGAACAGAACTCAATTCAACTGAAAACTTGCTCTGGGGATCCAATTGAGAGTCGCATACCAAAAAAAAAAAAAAATAAAGAAAATTTTTTGTGATTTGTTGATGCCTTGATTATAAGTTGGGCGAACGGATACAGATACAGATACACAATGCACAATTGTTACAGTCTTTTGCACGTTCCCAACTGCCAACTGCCAACTGCCATGTTTTCAACTCTCAGTTCCCAGTGCGCTGTTCACAGCCCAGATAAATGCCCATTTGTCCATGGTTAAGGCAAAAGGCAATCAAAGCGAAAACGTTTCGAGTCTGCAGCCATATGATTTGTACAGGAAATCGCATTTAAGAGTTACAAACCGATTGCAGACTTATGACTGATGCTGCGGCTCATGATTTCTTCGCTGTATCCGTATCTGTATCTGTATTTGTATCTGCCATTGTAATTATCATAAGTACTTTGAGATACATTGTACATACGCTCACAATTGATTGATTTTTACATATATTGTTGCTCTATGATTTCCTGAAGCCCCACTGACAAGCTCAACCACGCCTTTTTCTATTAATGTTTCCCAACCAGACACACACAGCAACAATCGTATCGGTAGATATTTAAAAATCATTCCAACACTCAGTATTTTTTTTTTTTAAGAACCGCCGGCGCCTCTTTTAGGCACCAGTGTGAAGATTCACATTTGCCAAGTCATTCAACAATCCCTGCCAAAGGCAGCTGAGTTCAGATAATATTCTGAGTGAAATATGGGGCGTTGATTTTTGAGTGATATTGCACTATTCCCCTCATAGATGCAACTGCAACTTTTTGGTTAATTGCACTTGCCTTCAAATTCAACAAGTTTGAAATTTAAAAGCGCCTTTAAAGCGGTTTGTCTCTTTTTAATCAATTATGCAATGCCAGCCATTTAATGGCACATAAATTGCCTATACATAAATATATCTAGATGTAAACATATATATATATATATGTATATTAAGAAAACATTGTATGTGCGTGAATATGTAAACACAAGGTTGCCTTAAATATAAGTGTACTAACATACAATTGTATCGATAGCATGTGTGTGTTTTCCTATCGTGTTGTTATTTTAGTTGCTGTGTTTAGTCTGGGCATGCAGACAATATACCAACTACACACATACAATTACATACACTTTATAGTATGTATATAGATGGCATAATGCCATATCAGTCAAATGCACAATCAAATTTGATCGCTCAGCATTTCACGTTTTCTGAATTCCAATTTTTCGTTCATGTTTTGTTTACAAATCATGTTGGCGATTTCATTATTATTCTCGTATTTGTCATATTCTGATGTGAATTCTTTAATAATTATTATAATTATATAAGTCAGGGATATTCAATAATTTAAATCGTATTGTTCCCTACTTACTATTGTTTTTTTCTGGTTTTTATATGATCTCTTGACTGAATTAAATACTGATTTCGTGGTATACCCTGATATAAAAGTAAAGAATATTGTCTTAAAAAATGTATAAGAGCAAAAAAAGATACAACATAACAAGAAAAAAAAATTGTTGATGTTGTTTCACAATTTAAAAATGTTCATTATAAAATATGAAAACGTTTTCGACCAATCTTTCTCAATTTAAAATTGAACAGAATTGATATTGATATTGTTACTATCATGACATAATCTTATGCCTCAATTATTGTTTAAAGATATCTAAAGTATGTCTACTTCTTTTATAGCTAATGGCGAGATTATGTACATATGTATGTATAATCGTTTTGTGAATTCATATTTTTACCTCTGGCTATGCTCAAACTTGGCTAGATTTTTGGAGGCTTTTTAAAACCAGCGATAATTTTTTTTTTGGTATTTGCAGATATGAATCGGTTGGAGAAATCGCCGCTGCTGGCCAACGGCTATAATCCGCCACCGATCAACCATATGGCGTTTATGCAGATGAATGCCCATCATCCGAGTGCGGCGGCATTGATGTCACCCGGAATGCCACCACACGGTCTCCATGCGCGTCCAGAGAGTCAAATGCTGAAGGCAGCTGCCCAGAATGCTGGCATGTCCGCCGCCAACATGGATGCACTGGCGCGATCGGGCATCTGGGAGAATTGCCGTGCCGCCTACGAGGATATTGTTAAGCACTTGGAGCGACTGCGCGAGGAGCGCACCGATGATAGACATCAGGCCATATGCGCTGGAGGAGTCGGCGATCGAGGTGGCAGCGTTGTCAGCGAACGCGAGTCCAAGCCGAGGGATCTCAGCTCTCATAATTGTAAGTCAAAATAACAGTAACACAATCTAATTTTAGCAAGGAGTTCTACAAAACTAACTGCATCAACAACTAACAATAAAATACACTTTTTGTGTTCAGCGCTTCGACTCGAAGCTGCGCATTTGCAGTGCTGTAGAAAGCGTATTAAACCGATTCGATCCTTAATATGATCAATATTAAAATTTTAAACTAAAATAGTTTGACAAACAATTGTAAATAATTTATTTGTGAGCTGTTGTTGTCGATGATGAAAAAGGCTACATTGCAATTCCAATTTGATTAATAACATAACGGCTTAAGTCTTGTGAGCAAATCAAGCTACTGGTTGCCTATCGTTATATTAAGATTCGAAAGGGCAAATGTTAATGAGTTGTTGTTGTTTCCATTGACAGGCTCACCCACGCGCCAGAGTCCAGTGCTGAATCTGAGCAAGTCCGGCGGTAATACGGATCATGGTGGCAGCAACTGCGATGCGGGCAGCGAGCGCAGTGATTGCCTCTCGGCAGCGGCGTCGCCTCGTGGACCACGTAGCCTGGATGAGGGCAGTCACAGTGTGGGCGGTGGTCAGATCATTGGCGTTGAGGACGATGAGGAGGAGGAGAACTTGAGCGATGAGAACCAATCCGAAGTCGATGAACGCTGTCTGGCCAAAGACGATGATGGTGAGTAAACTTTACTTACTTGCTAGAGATAGCAATAGCGATAACAATTACGATGACTGTCTGACTGACTGACTCTGATGACTTTGTGTATGCCTTTCATCATGCAGATTTGAGTGACACGGAACGTGATAATCTGTCGACGGGTTCGGCGGCCGCTGCCGCTGCTGCAGCCGCAGCGGCTGCACATTTGCATCAACATGCCGCTGTTGCCTCGCATCATCATCATCATCATCATCAGGCGCAGGCGCATCATTTGGGCGTGGGGGCGCAACACGGTGGCTCTCCCACAGCCGAGGCAGCTGCAGCCGCTGCACTGCATCATCAGCGTGCTTTAAACTATTCCCAACTAGCTGCCGCTGCCGCTGTAGCCAATGGCGCCGTCGCTGGCACCGTTGCCGCCAATGGACCTCCCTCTGCTGGCGGCGGCGGCGCCCTGACGCCCAACGAGGCCTTGTTGGCGGCCAATGATGCAACTGCTGCTGCAGCCCTGGCCGGCGGTTTGGCACTCGGTCCACTTGGCATCGATGCTCATGCTGCAGTGCCCGCCAGCTCCACGGAAACTCTGCTCAGGAACATTCAAAGTTTGCTGAAAGTCGCTGCCGACAATGCCAGGCAGCAGGAGCGTCAGATTAGCTATGAGAAAGGTGAGTTCTAGATTAACTTAACTATAAAATTATACACTCATTATTATGTATGTATGTATGCTTTTACTTTTTCCACTTGCCCAGCTTAAATAAATTGAAAGCTTACGTGTATGAAATCATAAAGTTGATTTTATATTGAGAATAAATTTTGAAAAAAATATATAATAAATTTATCTAAACTTAAATAAACAAATATTACATTTAATAATTATACACAAACTGCATTAAGTTCATACTATTCTAATCTCACGGTACTATTTTATGCTTCAAATAAAAATAATGAAACATTCTATGTTTATTCGTCATAAAATTAAATTGAAACTTACCGGCTTAAAAAAAAATAAATTCATTGTTCTTAAAGCTATACTATTTTAAGTTTTAATTAGAAGATTCTAGAGGTATTCAAAGATTGGATATTGACTTGTTGCACAAATTGGGCGATAACCACGAGAAAAAGTTAACCACACAAAATTCTGACAATAAGAGTATTAATTAAAGTGGCTAATTATTTTTTTTTCCTTTTTTTATTTTTATTGTTCTCAGCTGAACTGAAGATGGATGTGCTACGCGAACGCGAAGTAAAGGATTCACTGGAACGGCAGCTTGTTGATGAGCGCAAATTGCGTGGTAAGTTATAATGCTAAACTTAAATGCAAATAAGAATAAATAAGTTATAAAACTCTCTAGATATTAAAAATATTATTTTTAATTTAGTATTTAAGCTAGCCATATTTATTAATTTTGTGTGTCCAATTTAAAATTAAAATTATACAAATTATAAACTTATACCTTTCAAGGAATTACTTTAAGAAACCAATCGCATTTGATAAACAAGCGAATTGACGGTGTCCCGAGTTCTCTATGAGTGCCTATGCCAATTCCAATCAGGCGCGCTTAATGCAAGATGACTCAAATGACAATGACACCTGATATGTTGACTGAACCCCCCACCCACCCTTGCAACAGAACTCCCCCCCTACGTTCGTCACTCTGTGCTTGGCACTCTGGTGGTCGAGTTGCTTTGTCGCCAGGCTAAAAAGGGTTTTAAGTCCGAGGCTGCCGTTCTGGGCTCTTTTCTCTTGGCTCTTGGCCCTGTCTTTTGCTGTCGCGGGACCTTTTCAACAGAAATCACAATTCAAATGAATTTAATATCATTTCATTATTTAGTTACACTCCAACGATTGGCAAAAAGTAGCAAATATCGACCCGACAACGACAACAATATATATATATATATATATATATATGTATTTATAAGATGATAATATTTGTCTCTGGATTGAGCATAACCTAAGGAAATGTGGGGGGAAGTGTGCTCGAGGCATTTGAGTGTGGAATTTGAGTTGCTTTTGGTTACACAGGCAAAAGTTTCATTTAGCACACAGAAAAATCTTTTAATTGGTTGTTGTTATGCTTATGATGACTCTGAGACTCTGAAACTTTTAAAAGGGTTGTCCAAATTTCTCCTGTCATCGCATATAAGGGTGGGTTTGACTATCCAAAGATCTTTGCGTTATACAAGTTTATATTGAAATTGAAAACCATTTAGCCAATTACTATGAAAGACATTAAATAATGCATAATGGAAGAAACCGGTTTGGTTGCTTTTCGGATTGAATAAAATAACGTTAAGCTTCATAAGTTACCAGAGATTTTAGTCAAAAATATATTCTCAATAAATTGGCTTACGGTAAAATAAATATCGTTAGAATAGTTTCCTTGAAAAAATTAATTGTATTTGAAACAATTGAAATACCAAAATGAATGAAACAGATATATAGATGATTTTATCGATAAGAATGCTATAAATAAATGATAAAAATGCATATATTGACATTGATGGGAGGAAAGTGGATTTAAATATATATATTTATTTGTTTTACTCAAATAAAGGCAATTGAGATTATTTTCCAACAAAACACGAATTTTTAATAAAAAATAATGTTTGAATTAAAAGTTTAAAAATTCGATTACATTTAAAAATGTCATATTTTGAATTTAAAGCCGTAAAAGAAAATAAGATTCCTATAAATAAGGTATTTTTTAATGACATTTAACACATTCTTTGTTGATCTGAGTATACTTATTTCTGTAGAAACAGGTCAGATCAGTACATAATTAAGGGGGTTTTTCATACTTCAATTGCACTTGGCTATAGAAAAATTCTCTCTCCATCTCTTTCGCAAATAATGCCCTAGAATTCGCATTCGCATTCACTTTTGCATTCGTGGAGTCAGCACATAAATCAGTAGACGAAAGTCTGCATTTAGAAATGTCGGAACCGTGCGGACTTTGTTGTTGCCCGTCCCAGATTGTAGTTGTAGTTGTTGGTTGTTGTTGTTGTTGGGGTTGAGCGAATTGCATGAAACTATGCAAAAAAGCCACACAGACATCAACATCTAATTGCAACTAATAATAAAGCGAGCCGATAAACATCTAGAGGTTGTATATGTATAACATGCCAGAAATTGGCCATTACAACGGGAGCGTGGGTGCAACAGCAACAGTTCAACAGCAACAGCAACAACAACAGCAACAATATACAAAAATACTTTGAGAACATTTGCTCAATCGATCCTCTGGCCGATGGGTGAAATTTAATCTGGCATTGCCACAGAGTCATAGACATACATACATATGTATATACATATAGCCATAAATTTGCTCCACCCTCAAAACGGCTGTCACCACGCTTGAGTTGGCTCGATCAACGCTAGTTGATGACGATCGAACTCGATTGAGTTTCTCTGACTCGACTGCCTTTCAGTCAGGATCAACAATAGCATAATTGCGCCCACACACACACAGACACACAGATACATACACAGAAACACACACATCACACAATCACATGCGGATGCGCAGTTGAATTGGCACAGCCAAATAACAATCGATTAAATTACCAGTTTGTGCTCAATCTTTGTCTTTGAACTGCTCTATAATCATCGCAAGTTTCATATTTTTACAAGAAGATACTCTGTGTTTATTTTGGGTGATACCAAAAGTCCTACATATAATTTTATTTATATTAAACCACTTGAAGAGGAGATTCAATATAAATTCAGGAACATTACAATTATATTCTTATGCTATGTTTATGTGTATATATTTTCGTTCTCTGTTTTTATCCCTTTTATCATATCAGTAAAACATAGATTTTTAGAGTTGAAATTAATAAGTGATTTACATGACCATAAAATAAACTGATAAATGAAAGAATAACAACTTAAATTTCACTATTCCTATTTCTACTTTTTTCTTGTTAACCAGTTCTCTATCAAAAACGATTTAGACGCGAGCGCAAGATACGTGTGCGTTATCAACAGCAGTTGAGTGGAGCTGGAGGAGGAGCAGGAGCAGGTGCAGGAGCTGGAGGATTAGGAGGCAGCAAAGGCAATCCAAATGCGAATGACAACAGTGTCACCTGCAGCGACGCTGAGCTTTGTCCAGGCAGCGCAGCGGATGCCAAATGCAGCAGCGGAAGCAGCGATGTCATCGAGACGCTTAAAGGTGAGTGAAAAGGCAAAAGCAAAGAAAACAATATGAAAAAAAAAATAAAAGGCGAGCAAAAACAACGCATGTCTAACAATTACCCACCTCCTCTGTCGCTTTTCGCCTTCGGATCTCTGTGTATTTCCCCTCCCACAACGCACCCGTGCCCTACGCCCAACGCTTTGATAACCAACACAGCGCCCTCTGTTTTACCTTTAACCCAATAATAGATACCGACGGCATCAGTCACGGCGGTAGTAGCGATAAGTCCGAGAAGTCCCTTAGCGCGTCCTGTGATGTGACCGGACATACCTCCGGATCTGCCACACGCTCGGATTCTCCCACCCACTTCAAGCGCGAGCCGCATTCCGATCACGAAGGCTCCATGGAGCAGCAACAGCGTCCCATCACCGCTCAAGATAATCAACCGCGCTGCTCCAGTCGCGATCGCGAGGATCAACCGCCCACTGCCGGTTCCGTTGCCGCTGCCGCAGCCGCCGCTGCAGCCGATGGCAGTCTCGCTGCTGCCGCCGCCGCTGCAGCTGCTGCGGCTGCCAGCAATGGGAAGGCGCCTTGGAGCTATCCTGGCATAGATCTGATGGCCACAGGGGCATTCTGGCAGAATTATTCGGGTAAGTTTAGGAAGATTTGTATAAAATTAACTGCAGGAAATAACCAACCAAAGAGATAAGGACAGTGATGGAAATAAATTGAATTTTCCAATTATGATGCAGAATTTAAATGGGGACCAAATGATGATAAAATTGACATTCCGGACATTAAGTTACAACAGTTTTTAAAAAAGTGTCAAAGCCAAAAAAAATTGGAAAAAAAAAAAATAAATGGACAGAAGAAGATATTATGTGTAGGCAGATAATACATATAATTCAAAGTTCCCAAAGGTTCGACAAACTTTATTGAGCATTCCTGTTTTTGGTTCTTTCTCTTCTCGCTTAAAGAATCTCTGGCACAGGAATTGGAAATGGAGCGCAAGACGCGTGCTGCCAACGCAGAGCGTGATGTAAAGAGTCCGTTGTCGGAGAGGCCTACGGCATATTATAAGAATTCGGTGCTCTTCGGCAGTGCTAATTAAGCTCCATTATGTTTGAGCTGTTAGCAAAGGCGACCAGGATATTTGATCTCAATGTGCAATCCAAGTGACGGCGGCGTTTGGAAACAGGCAAGAGGAAGAGGAAGACAGGGCAAGAAGAAAGGAGCGCGGCCGGACCAAAATGCAGAATCCCAGCATTATTAGAGCAAACTTTTGTAAATATATTTATAACTTATATGAATGTAAGGGAAGATGTGTATGCATTCAAAATGGATTCGTCTGTAGATCGTTGCAAACGATGCCACGGCCATTTTGTAGATACATATTTTCAGTTACATAGCGAAAATTGAGACACTTCCGATACCAACATTGAGTGCATAAGTCCTTGTACTCGTACTCGTAGCTGTACGATACGTACATTCGCAAATAGTATCCAGTATTTTTAGATTTTGTACATAGGCATACAAAGACTTTTTAAAATCGTAGTACTGGGCTAGAAAACTAGTTGGCATACCTAGCATGTAACATCAAGCGTCACAACCTAGCATTGTTTTAATAGTTAGCTTAGTTTTTAATTTTAAAAATACACATACACATACATACATCATCGTATGCAGTAGGATAATGTGTGTATCTGTATGTATTTAGTTCAGCTACATTTTATATGCCGGTTTTTAGAGTTTTTAATGGGGAAGTTAGTAATTATTGAAAGAAAGCTGAGAATTAATGTTAAAAGCTAAGATTTTTAATTTATTCAGTAGCCTAGCAGCGGATTAAGCTATAATATTAATAAAAACTTAATGTATTTCACTTGCTTAGACATTAATCCATAAACAATATGATATACTATATTTAATATGCTATAAATGAATAAACTGAAATTTAAACGGCCGACATTAAAATACATATGTTATAAAAATGACATTGAATACCTATATTAACGCTTCATATGCTATTATATATATTAAAATTACATTAAATTTAGTCATAACAATAGTCACTGAACATAATATTGAAAGCGTAATATATAAACAAACTTACTGTGCTACATTCATTGCTCGCTACAAAAACATACAAATTGTTACAATAAATACCATAAAAAAAATACAGAAAACTGTCAAAAAAAAACAACATGCAAGTAGAGAACAGCAACTATGACGAAAAGCGACAAGTTTAAAAATAATATATAATAAATTATTATTGCATAAATAATAAACTCATGAATTTGTTTTAATGGATAACTCGTTTAGCACTTAAATGCGAATGGCATTTAAAGTCGTATAATTTAAAATATAGGTATGATTTTCAATTGGGTAGTTGACAGTTGATTTTTTAAGAAAAAATATATTTAAACTGGGATTTGGTGAGTATTTTTTTAAAGAATATTTATGACATCAATTTGCCTTTAATTTGATTTTTAGAAGTAATTAAATAAATACAGAAAAAAAACAGACTTGATACAATTTGATCATAGCCATTTCAACAGAAAACATCTGCAGTTTTAGATTGTAGTTAATTGGTACCACGATTTGATTATATTCTGTTTGACAGTTGCCAGAATAGAACTGATATAATAACACATCAAACGATTGTGAGATTGATTGTGCAGATTAAGTCGTATCGACTTAGCATAAAAAAAAACACAAAAGCGCCAAGATCAATATATATAAAATGCTTGGCGCGCTTTGTTAAAAACGGAGAGATCGTCAAACGGTCTGACGTTCGAGCTTATACAGTTATTGATCCCATAAAGGTTGCGTCTGGTGATTTATGCGTCTGGCGTGACTTAAGGGATCATCTGAATGGCCAATGTTCAGATTGAAGTAAATGCGAGATTTTTCACATAGAAAGAAACGAGAGAATTAACGTTGAAAACAGAACTATATATTGTAATTATGATTATTGAAAAATTATATTTAATTTACAGTTAAACGAACATACGTGATCGTTGCCAAAAGGCAACGCGGTCAAACATTTTATCGGCCCGAAAAATGCCTTTAAATGTTGACCTCAATTATCGATTTAAGTTTATTATTGGTTTTGATTTGGACTCTTTGATTTGGCCACAGCTTCGGCGTCGTCATCGTCTTTGTCTTTGTTTTTGGCCTGGTCCTGTTCCTGGGCGTATTGAGTGGATGATATCCATGCAAAAAGTTGAAATAAAATGGAATGCTGTTGATTGCCGGGTTCGAGGGGTAGCTCCTTCGTCCCCATCCTTGTGGCTGGCATTAGGTGGGCAGGTCGCTTAATTCTCGTTAATTTCTTTTAGGCAACGTGCAACGTTTAGTTGATTGTGGGTTCCACGTCGGTTGTCAGTCCCCTCTTAAATTGTGGCAATCATATATTTGTGTTAATTGCATTGAAATTAAAGTTTTATTTCACCAGATAAATTGACATTAAATGTAACAGTAAAGTGTAGCTTTAGTTATGATTTCCAATTCGTAAAGAGTGTTATTGATTTATATTCTCCGACCCAGATACATTTTCAGCACACTACTTAAAAAAAGAAAATTAATAGTTGAAAAATGATAAGCCATAAACACCAGACAGACTTAATACGATAAGACCTCATATAACAAAAACAAATACACCAAAAGGTTAAAAGCAATTAAAGAAGTTGCCGGCTCCTTCGCCTAGATACAATTATAACTATAATTTTTCATATGCGAGTATGAGTATGAGAAAGAGAAGGAGTACGAGTTTGTATCTGTATCTCTGCTATTGCAGTTCGTATCTGCCCCATTGCTATTGGGTTAATTCGTATCGGAGCAATCGATCGTGCGATTTGCTTTGGCAAATATGTGAAAGAAATAAAAAAAAACATTCAATTTGGAATGTTTGCAATTGTATTGTAGCATCTAACCTGAAGATTGTCCAAGATCTTTGTTTTTTATTTGCTTGGGTAGGCGTGTTGCTTAATCATCGTTATGAAATTAATTTTTTTTTTCTGCTACCTATTCGAAAGGGTTGTTTGGTTCTTACATGCAATTTACATGAAACTTTCACATGCAACTTTTTATGTTATAAATATATAAATACGGAAATGGTGAGTAGTAGAGAGTTTACTTAGATATTTATTTATTTTATTTAAATCGCGTTTAGTTTGGAACTTAGCAAGAGTATTGCAGCATCGGTAAAGCCTTTGAAAATTCTTCCAAAGCTCTGTTCGCGTGTTGTGCATCATTTGGCAGTCAGAGTCGCGTCGCGCTTGCAGCTAATTCGATTTGTTTTTTTTTGTTCGTTTTTTTTTTGTACCATCAACTGCAAAAAAAAAACGATCGAGAGATGTGCGTTTTTTTTTGCTCTCTGTGGCATGGTTTGCTTGGACTTCAGACAAACATATGTTGCATTAATTGTTCATGTTGCTCAAAAGCAACTCATGTTCAATGAGTTTTATTGCTGCTCAACACACAAACAACAACAGGAACAACAACAGCAAACCGAAAAAGCAGAGGAAATAAATGAAAAGAAAAATTGCAAACAAAACATTTTTCATTACGTGATATTTAAGCATGCTACTCGGCAGGCAAAGTAAGTTTAGAGGGTAGAGGGTAGAGGGTAGAGTAAGATGCTCAGCTCAGCATAAGTGGCGACAGCCGGCAAAGTGCCATGTATACAATAGCTACAACTACAACTACAACTACAACTCTCAATACAACTACAACTGCAAGAGGATTGTTTAGGGTCGTCGCCAAACCATAAGGATCGACATCGCCTCGTCTGCATTCCCACACGCGATCCCAATCGCAGTCGCAATCGTAGTCAGTCGCCTAGCCCGTCGTTGGAGCTGCGAATGAAAAACCCGAAGAAGATTCAAACGTATCTATCAGCTCCGCTCAACTCCGCTCAGCACATGACCTCAGTCGTGAATCGCGACTCAATTACAATTTATTAAAAACCGCACAACTGATTTATAACCAGAGCCCCCGAGTGTATACGAGTAGACCCTTTTTCCTGGCCAATGTTAACGTGTCTGGCCATTGACGTTTTGTTGCTCCGTTGTTGGTTGTTCGCCAGTCATGCTGGTGGGGGCAAATTGTCGGCTTATTTGTGTGGAAATTGCCGGCAAACAAAAGAGAAGCTTTAAAGAGGAGCTTTAAGAATATGGCGCTGGGGCGCTGGTGGTGACAGTTCCTTGTCAGCAAGTTACACGGACCAAAGGAGTATGTCGTACATACATACACACATACATACATACTTATTGATGATGATCTATGTACCTAGCTGCACTTGTAATGTGTTTATAGAGTGCAAGATCTATAAGTAAAGAAGGAGTTTTCCACTACAAAAACTATAAACATTCATTATTCATTTCATGTGAAGCTATTTTGGTACTGGCAGTTTGAAGTTTTTTGCCTTATAAAATATTTAAATGTTGAATGAAAAGTTAACGAAGTAAGAACAATTTCAATTTTAACCAAGTTATTGTAGTTTAAATTGTTCTTATCTCCTTAAAAATTTAACAAGATAATCCACGCGTTAATGTAGTTGCAAAAGTTGAAGGCATTACAAAAATATATCAAGGACTACTGGAAGAATTCCACGAAATTTGCAATAATTGATACGATCAAATGAAGAATTGAGCGTAGTTCCGAAGAACATCTGTATAAATATTTAGCCTCTATCTGTTTCGCATTGAACCTTAGGGTTATCCAAGTCCCCAATTGCAATGCAATTTGATGTAACTGGTTGTAGTCGAAAAGAAATCCGCTCAGCACAAGAGAAACCGCTTACAATATGCTATGTCAGCTTTTGTTCATAATTCTCCCTTTTGACAATGAGTATGCCCGCAGACGGAAAAGTAACAAAGAATTATAAAAAACATATTTTGCGTCCATTATTTCATAAATCCTCGAGAATCCCGGCGCTTCTGTGGCGGCATCGACCCCGATTCTACTTATATACGTGAAAAGAAAATGAAAAAACGATTCTAATGCATTGAGGCGAACAAGTTTGCAATGCGGTTACCTTTGCAACTATGGATAAAAAAAGGACCTATACTTGTATAGGTCTTATGAATGTAGCAACAACATGCAACAACTTCGAGTATACTCGTACTCATATTTGGAATTAGGCTTACATATGTCGAGGGCGCGGAAATTGCGGTTTGATTTCGTTGTGTAACTGGTGCAAGCTACTTTGAAAGTAGAGGTCCTGGCAGCTGACGTTACCCCGGGGTAATTACAACAATCTGCCCATAACATGACCAAAATGGCAAGTGTGAGCCAGACTCTGAGCCAGAAACAGCAGAAACAGAGACAGAGACAGAGTCTGATGGCTGTTCAAGTGGAAGTGGAACTGTAGTTGCCTTGTTCTCTTTATCTCTCACTCTCTCTCACTCTCTCTCTCTCTCTGTCTGCAAAGGACATCTGATATTATTTCGCTAATTCGATACTTTTATTTCGTGAAACGGGCCAGCACACAATCAATAGCACTTTTCTTGTCTTTTGTGATTTACTTTTTATTATAATATAATTTTTTTTTCTTGTCTTTTGTGTTTTACTTTTTATTATAATATAATTTTTTTTTCTTTTTGCATTTCTTGCATATTCTTAATACCCTGTATGCGCTGAAAAAAGTATAAGCACAGTTTCGCCTGCTATGAGAATATTTCAGTTAAACATTTAATATTTCGTCTGATCAACTTGTGAAATGTTTATATAATATTATAGGGTATTTCCTAGTGCAGCATTCTCATCTAGAGCACCGCTACTTGTGCATAATACGGTTTGGCGGGCTGCTTATAGAGCAACCTTTGATTATACTTAATAATTTCCTGAAAAATAAACATAAATTTTGTGTGAATGCAATATGATCCGTTATTTATTTGCATTATCTTCTCCAGTCCTCTGCAGTCTTCTTTAGTGTCTGCGGGCTGGTCGTGTCCGAGAACTGCACAATGTGCCCCCTGTCCCCTTTGCTTCCTCCTGGATTGTTGCTCCTTTAAAATATTACCGTTATGTGACCAGACCACACATTATGTTAATTTTTTGGCGCGTTCATTGAGCAGATTCTGTGATTTATACATGAGGTCTGGACACAGGTGACAACAGCTGTCAATTGCTGCAAGTGAATTTAAGTTGTTGCACATCATTGTTTTTTTCGACTTTTCTTTTTTTTTTAAGTGCTTTTGTAAAAAATCGGAATATCTGAAATGAATGCATCCTATTCGGTCTTCCGGATGATGTGCCAAGCAAACCACAACTTGTGCACGTTTCTTGATTCTGTTACCCCGACATTTGCCTAGATATGTATGTACATAAATAGAGCCCCGTGTTTAATTTCACAGCAGCTTCAGTGCCCGCACAAACACAAGCACAATCTCCATATCCTTATCCTTCTTGCTTAGCCTCTGGCATGAAGTGCGAAGAAGATAGAGAGAGAGAGAGAGAGCGGGAGAGGGAGAAAGGAGGCGACTTGGAGTGGGCCATGCCAGGAAAAAGAAAAGAAATGTTAAATTTCTTATGGGAAGTATAGTATGAATTACGGGCACTTTTTCCGCCTGTGCTCCTGTTTCTGCTACTTGGAATGGCTGTGGCCTTTGTGGGTCTTTGTTTTGTGCCTTTAACAATGTATGTGCGCACTTACTTATATATATGAAATGTATATGACTTTATGTGGCGAAGTCTTATGAGAATGAATATTGTGCATGCCCCCATACAGGGTGATGTGGCAAAGCAATCCTGAGATTCTTAGCAGCAAAGAGATTTCCATCTTAAGATGTGATATTCTTGCATTTCTTGATAAATAAATTTGTAAATTAATATATTTGTTATAAATCGTTTAATTTTTATAATATCCTCAGCTAAATGGATTTCGAAGAAATCTTAAGTCTTTTTTTTGTATGTTGATTTATTGAATTTTACAATATTTATAAAATGTTGCTAATATAATAAAAACATAACACATTTTATTTGATTAGAACATACTTAAGTATGTTATCATAGATAATTTATATTTATTTATTTAGTTTTTGTGGATACTTCGAAGATTTACCAATTTATTTTATCAATATGTTTTCACATTTCGAATATTAATTCTAAATATTTTTAATATTTTAAAATTTAGACTGTATATATTTTAGTGGCTTATTGAATCTGTTTCCTTTCTTACGTATCAATAATAAATGCGCCGGTATGAAATTCGCCTTATTCTTATACACATACGAATACATATGTATATTTACACACACTCCCACACCCGTATTCACACATACATCGCTGAGTAAGTTTTTGTTTGAGTAAAATAAACGCCATATTGTAGACATTGTTAAGGTTTTTGAAAATTTTATAATTAATTTTCTGGTTAACATGTTTTTCATACATATGTGTAAATATGCGCAAAATCCATACAATACAAACGAATTTCTCACTCTACAGCTGTATGTGTGCATGTAGTTGTGTGTGTGTGTGTGTGGGGGGGGGGGGGGTGTGTGTGTGTGTGTATACTTGTCATAGTTGTTGCTATTGCTTTTGCTGCTTCGCAAAGTTCAGGAAGTGTGTTTACAAAGAAAAGTCTTTTGTACAAGTATCAGATTCCTGTGCTGATTACAGAAGCACAACCCGACGAAAGGGGAAGAGTTCAGAGTGTACCCCCATGCCTAGGCATTTCCAATTTCCCAGCATACGCACTGTGAGTGTGTGTGCGAGGAATATTTATTAAAAATTTAAACATTATAAATGATTGTCTGTTCATATCCTGTGTATGCCTGAGATCTTAAGCAAAATCGTTGAAGCAAACGCAGCCAAATGTCTTGTGTCTTGTGGCGCCATGACTGGACGATTTTAGAGTCGCGATATTAACCATTAAGGCATTAAAGTCGGAACAACAAGAACAACAACAACAAGAACAACAACAACAAGAACAACAACAATGAGAAACCCAAAGAAAATCCTGTACACAACACGTTCGTATCTTGTAAGTTTTCAACGTCATTTACTTCGATTCAATTCAATTTGAAATTCAAACTCTTTTTGGGTTTTGCGGCGTATGCTTCAGTTGCTGTGAGGGTTGAGGGGACGGGGAGGGGACATTGGATTGAATGAGACTGAGTGACATGACCATGACGATAGGTAGCCAAATTGCTGTGTCATGCCGCCGCTTTTAGTGACTGCACCAAATGGCAAAGTCGCCGAAGATGTTTCGGTTCTTTCTTTTTATTATTATGCATCGATTTCAACGGACAATACTCGTAATCCTGACTCCACTTGGCTTCCACATAGTTACATACATTCTCCCGTTGTTTATCTGGCTCTGTATCCTTTTCTTTTTTTATTAACACTACAGTGGGTATTTTACTTCTGCTTTTTATGGCCGTCATGCCAAGTGATCCATCTTAATTCGTAAAACATTCGTCATCAGTTTTAGAAATTCTATTGTGCAAGTCAATTTTTTGTTCGAGTTTTCCTTTCTTTTTCTTTTTTTCTTTCTCTTTGATTGTGCATTTTAATTTGTCAGTGCTGTGCGGAAATGTGTTGCATAGAATTGAGCGCTTTGGCAGCTGTACACAGATCTGATCGATGACGATTCTATTTGCCAGGATATATAAACTTCCGAGTGCGTGATGGATGGTTAGGTTTGCACTCTGTGGCGACAGAAGGGATTTCTCTAATCTATTTAAGGCAAATTAAAAGTCTGACGCACTTTAAAGCAAGGCAAAGGAAGTATGTAATAGATATCCTGTGACCAAGTTTACAAAGGGTGAATTCACATTAAAATTAATTAAGTGAGAGATTTCTAAAGCAGACTGAGAACAAAAATATAATATAAGTTTAATGATATGTATAAACTATAATCACTGCGAACGGCAGTTCGCTCTAGTGACGAAAGCAGCAAGAAGGGTGCGAAAGGCGACTAGATAGATATACAGCTAATTTGCTACGACTGTCCGATCAGATCGAGTTATATACCGATCGAAAGGTTGAGTCCTAACTTACAAAATGGCATACTAAAACTTTTTGTAACTCACCTGGTTCCTGAGATACGGGGGTGTAAGTGGGAGGGGAAAAATTTAAACGATCGCAGCTAATGGGGCCGTTGGGGCCTTTTTGAAAAATTTTTTATTTTTAAAAAATTCTAATCAAAAATACGCGTCGATTGATACCCCGATCACCCAAATCCGATAACTGGTTCGAAAGATAATAAAATTTAAAATTTTTAGTGGACTTCTCAAAATGAGATGAAAAGTCAGTTTGTTTGTCGGTTCGTTTGCGCGTATCAAAGCGCTAAAATAGCTTAGATGTAATGATGAGGATTTGTTTCTTTTCAAAAATATAGAAATGTTTGTTCTACGACTTTTTGAATTTCCCGCTAGTTTAGCGGGAAAACGCTATTTCCCGCTAAAATTGAAACCCCAATAGTTTGCACACCATAGAAGCTACAGATATGTCCTATATATCATTGGAAAGGTGAGTTTAAGGGCTTTTAGACGTACCTTCAAACTTTTTTCTAAAGTACTCAGGTAACATTTTACAGGTGAAATAAGGTTTTTTAGCTTATATTTTGGCGATTTCTGACAAAACGGCTCTAACGATTTTTATTAAATTTATGTATGTTTTAGTACGTAAAATTCTGCGTTTTTTGGTATATAACACATAAATTTTGGTTAAGGGGTTTGGAAGATATTGCCTGTTAACTGAATATATATATTTTTCCATCGGTCGAAAATCACGTTTTAGTTCGAAAATCACGTTTTAGTACTAAAAACTTTTTGGTTTTATGAGATATCTCAACCAAACTGATAAAATACGCATTTTACATTGTTTTATATATCCTGACCAAAGTTGGTTCAAATCGGACCACTATATCATATAGCTGTCATAGGACCGATCGGATCAAAATTAGGTTTTAGTATGAAAAACTTTTTTGTTTTACGAGATATTTTAACCAAATTGATAGAATATGCATTTAAGTTAGTTTTATACATCCTGACCGAAATTGGTTCATATCGGACTGCTATATCATATAGCTGTCATAGGACCGATCTGGTCAAAATAAGGTTTTAGTATGAACAACTTTTTTGATTTATGAGATATTTTAACCAAATTGATAGAATATGCATTTAAGTTAGTTTTATACATCCTGACCGAAATTGGTTCATATCGGACCGCTATATCATATAGCTGTCATAGGACCGATCTGGTCAAAATTAGGTTTTAGTATGAAAAACTTTTTTGATTTATGAGATATTTTAACCAAATTGATAGAATATGCATTATATGATTAAGTTAGTTTTATACATCCTGACCGAAATTGGTAACCGGTAATCAAACCACTATATCATATAGCTAAAATAGGACCGATCGGGCGAAAAGTCTTAGTATGAAAAGTAGACAGTAGTAACGCGAGCGAAGCAAACAGGGGCGGAGTCTCTTAGCTATATTTTTTACTATCTCCCTGCATTTATGATAAAGTTAAAATGTCAAAAGCAAAAGCATTTGCAAAAATTTCTGATATCCCACAAAAAAAACCTCTACACGAGGTAAAAGTCTAGTGACGAAAGCAATTTTTAGATCCAAAATTTCTGATATCCAATTGTGTGACGAGCTAAATTCAGTTTATTATAAAAACTTTAAATAAAAATAAAAATTATTAAAAAAAAAAAAAAAACACGAAAATTGGTATTCGGCACTGTGCAAAAAGTAATTTTTATGTACAAAGAAGCTCTCCCTTTTTAAGCACAGTGCACAATGCCAATTTTCGTGTTTTTTTTTTTTTTAATAATTTTTATTTTTATTTAAAGTTTTTATAATAAACTGAATTTAGCTCGTCACACAATTGGATATCAGAAATTTTGGATCTAAAAATTGCTTTCGTCACTAGACTTTTACCTCGTGTAGAGGTTTTTTTTGTGGTTTTAATTTTACTCCGATTTATAACCTTTTATTTTAATGAATCTCATTACGTATTTAATGAGATTGTTGAAATAATCATAATACTTTCTATAATTTATTTATATTTCACATTTCAACTTCAAAGGCTTTCTGCCACAAGCGGATGATAAAATTCTGATTATGATATTAAAAATGGAAAGTAATAGAAAATGTATACAACTTCAATACCACGCTGTCTTGGTTTGAAAAATCAGAAACCTCCGGCCAACACATCCCTTTATATTTATTATAAATTTGATTTCATCACATACCAGATGCAGTACAATATTTGCTGAGATTTTCGTGGTCCTGAGCTTCAAGGAAATTAGTATGCAACCCTTTTGCCGATGTTGGAAATAAAACGGGAATGTCAAACGCGGTTTAGCGATACGTCATCGTGATTTAGCAAATTTGACAGCCGATAACACCGAGAGAAAAGAAGCCGAGATGAGCATTAAAATGAAATAAACAGAGAGCAAGGGTGAAGTGTAGAAAGAGGTGAATGTTTGCTTAATTTTTGCATAAATTGTTTAACGTTTTTGTGTTGAACTCGTACATTCAAAAGGTTGCCTTCTAACAGCAGCTGAGATGACAATGATTACATGCAGAGGTATATCAACAGCATCAACTGAAACGACGACAACAACAACAGCAACAATAACAATAACAGCAACATCGACAACAACAACCACTTCGACACTTTGACATAAACACAATCTCTCATCATTGGTTGCGTGTCACGCGCAGATTTCTCATATGGTCGCAAAACGAACTGCCAACTGTCAAATTGTTGTTGATAAGATGTGCGTGTGTAACAGTTGTATAAATTGAATGCAAAAGGACCACAACAAATACCCAATGTTCAGTCGATGTCCAAGTCCAAGTTCCATGTTGTCTCTGTGTCCAGCAAATAACAAAAATTAAATTATCAGTGGCTGGTGCATCAGGCTTAATTCGTTTTGGCGCTATACGCGTGCGCACGCAATTTCCCAAGACTGCTCCAATTTCCCCCCACCCTTGCCCAAGACCAAGGCCTCCAAGACCCCACGCAGGGATCCAAACACAAGCGACTGACATAATCGTGAAATATTGACACGCCAACAATATCCTTCTTCTTTCCCAGGGTAAGCTAAGTTAGAATCATTTTCAAACGCAATAGAAATACTGATGCCATTATGTTTTACAAGTTAAGAATTAAATACATATAATTTTAATTATAGTTTGACCTCTTAATTCGTTCAGCGTTCAAATTTATTGAATTTAGTCAAAAAAAAAATGTTTCCCTTTAGAAATAAATACCAAATTTCGAACACTTATGATGACAATTTAAAATGTTGATGATTAAGTGAGTTAAGAATATTTTCTATATTTGGGTTGATTTTAATTAGATGGATTAATGAATGCAAAAATCGTATAGCTAGATAATACACTCGTAAAATATTGAGAAGCAATAATAGTATAGAATCATTCGATTTGGAAATGTTTACAAACGGAATTGAAATACTCGTACACTGTCCGATACCAGGCGACGTTTTACGAGTGTTTATTTGTACATCTAAACATCTAAACGGTTCCGGATACCCCAAAGCAAACATCGCTAACACACGCTGGGTGGCAGTCGGCGTTGTGGATCGTTTTTGATTTTAATGATACACGGGCAAGTATTTTTTGAGTTATTGTACAGGGCCGTCGTAGTGTGTAATAAAATCTCACCCAGTCTCGATACTGATATATGTAAGTACGTATGTATGGATGGTATTCATCGGGATGCATGTAGTTTTATTGTTTTTCCGTCGATTTAATTAAAGCCAGAGCAAAGCGTACCGCCAGCGACGTTGTTACTTGGACAATTTACTTGGCGTTTATTTGTTTGTTTTAGGCGCGTCGTCATCAGGCTAATCCTCCCACCTCCTGTCGCCTTCCCCCCAACACCAGTTCATCATTCAGTCTTTCAGTTGCAGTCAGATATTGTAGTTGCTCTTAATCTCTCAAGCCATTTCACACATTTTGTTGTGCTATATGTATATGGCAGATTCTGTATCGTGCCGTTTTTAGTGTGGTAATTAAAAGTTGTAAATGTTTATGCTCATTCTTTTGGTGACCACAAGTCTAGGGCAATCCAAATTGCGCATATACTAACTGATTCTAGGGGAGCATCGGAGTTGGGAATGTTTACGTTGTATTAAAGTGTAACAAAGAATAAATAAATTATTGCTAATACTGCACACGACGTCCATTTGACTGTTGATACCCTATAAAATTCAGAAATGCCTAGCAATCGATATTAAAATTGCCAGAATATAGTAGTATTAGTAGAGGCCTGATTCGAATTAAATATTTCAAGCTAAGCAAACGAAATTCATATTATTTGACAATATTTTATATATGCAATAATATATAGTTTATCCTTACCTAAATATTTAAGCAATGTAATCAGACATATATATTTATATTTTGTAAGGTGGATCAAAGTGATTAAGTTAACTCCAAATGTAATTTATCTACGATACTCCAAAGATATTCACCTGTTATAGGAGTATTTCTTTTATACGTAATCCATAAACTGCAGTACACGTTTCTTCATTAATTCCACGTGTTTATTTGTTTAAACTAACCTTTTATGACGCAGTGGCGCTAGGAAAAGCTGCGGACATTACACACACACATGGTGGAGTAATTGTGTGTACTACACACACTACTCACACACACACACACACACACACAAACACAGACACAGTTAGTGTATCCACATCATAGGGCATCGCTGCCATTGCCGACAGCTAATTGAATTTAATTGGCGTGAAAAATCTGTAGAAAAATAAACAAAACTTTTAGTTTTTAAAATTGGACTTCTTGTTCTATTTTTCATTGCTGTTGTTGCATAATTTTATGAGTTGTTTATTTCGTTTAGCAACAATAACTTTAACTTGTGCCCGACCACCATTTATGGCACATTTTTATTGTCGCTTGTAAATGAATAAAATAAAATAACGAGAAACAATAACAAAGTTTAAAATAATTGTGGTCAGCAACCACGATCTGGGCGTTAAAAATCTATAAACGAATGCGAGGCCAACTCTGCACGGTGCCAGGAAGATATCATTTTTGGCGCCACTTGTCGAATGCCTTACCTTTAACGTCCAGACAGGTATCGTCATCGGGGCACTAGACTTAAATCATTTTGTGTGACAACCCGCTGACAATTGTACGAAAACGAACACAGACATCTCAATTCACGGTATCCAAATGATGAACTTAAAGACGCTGACGAACTGCGTCCACTTAACGATGCACTGCATCTTCGACAGTTGCTGTTGCTGCCCGTTGACTTATGGGTTTCATATGCCAGGAGCAAGGCGAATACTACCATAAAGTCGCGTGGTTTATTTAAAATTAACAAAGCAATAAAAATGCAGACCAAAGGCATGCAAAACAATAACAGCGCATACAAAAAAAAAAAAAAAACTCAGTGAGCGAAGCATTGTGAAATAAAATGAGAAGCAGCCAAAAAAAAGAAAAGAAAAGAAAAGACTTCATATTATGTTTTACCATCTTGCACACATTATTAATATTAAAATTAGTCTATTCTTTGCGATTCCTTCCTAGCAGGAAACTTGAATGCATTGAAAATATACGTAGAGGATATTTAAAAGTATTGCAAATTTATTTGGTTGATATAAATTTATCTTCTAAAGTGTGCGTTTAATTTGTTTTCTTTAACTGCTTAAAATTGTAATTTAAATTTCAGTTTTATTTTTTAAAAACTCTTTATATTATATGTTCTCAAAAGCAGGTACCTTTTGAAAATAAAAATTTTAAAGTACAAGTTATATGTTTATGTTAAAAAAAATTTGAAAACTAACAATTTATTTTTAAATAAAATTAATTTTTTGACAATTAACACGAGTAAAGTTAACTTGAATAATTAAAATAACATTAACTCGTGATTACTGCTCAAAAATAACAAGTTAGATTTTTTGAAAAAAAAAACGCACTTTCAAAATACAAGATTTATTTTTTAGACCTATGCAAAAATTGTATTGGGAGATAAGTCGTAGTATTGTTAATTCACCAAAATTTCTATGGAAATCTCTATAGATATTGACAGTAACGCAGCTGATATGATATATCAGTGGTAGCCGCAAGCCAGAGTTAGCCAAGTTGACCAAATTCAGTTAGCAAGCCATGTACTCCATGCATTTCTTATCGTCATCGTGAGCATCGACAAAGCAAAACAATGCAACGCGCAATCAGCGACACTTCATCGGCCACCGAATAAAAAAAAAAGATGCAGAAAACAAAAGGATACACAGAGCGTAATGAGGGCGAAAATATCTTTATTTAAAGAGGTAGCTTGCCCAGAGGTTGCTTGCCTTCCACAGAAGCAGAAGGCAGGAGCATGGAGTAAGGAGTGCGGAGTTCGGAGTACAGAGTACAGAGTAGCATAAGCAACATATTTGTCATTCGCATGGGGCGCAGGCTGGCAATAATCGCAGAGCAAATATCATGCAGAGATCTTGTTGTCCCACTACGACCAATGCGGCTTAATTAGATGAGGCGACAAGCTGCCAGGAGACTTGCAGTCGCGAGTCAGAGTCAGAGTTGGAGTCGAAGTTTAAGCTGGAGTTGGAGTTAAAGTTGGCGTCGGAGTGGAGCTAGAAGCAGCCACGATCGGTGATACTTTCAAAGGAATATGGCACACAGCTGAGATCTTAGACTGTAGACTGAGTTTGGCGTTGGCTACTGCTAAAACAATACCATGTTTACAACTTGTAGGCATGCATATGTACTCGTAGTTAGTCTGTAGATAAGTTTCAAGTTTCCTCCTTTTACCCTTCGACTCGTACTCAGTACTAAGGGTCTTGGCGTCAACAAGGTATCGGGTGTGAGCTACTTTAAGGTCTTGGGAAGCAGCTACCACGCTCGATTGCCACTAATGGCATATTTTGCATTCCAAAAGGGCATTGCGCCAATTGCAAATAATTTTAGACTGTAGTTTGCTTAATAAGATCACGATTTACAGATAAACAGCAGAGACTAGACCACAACTGCCTTCTAATTTAGTTTAATATGGAAAAATTGAACGGGTTCTCTTCTAAAATCATAATGAACTGAGAAGTTTATGATAATAATACACTTATTAGACCCCGTACTTAAAAAAAGTACAGGGGTCTATTGGGTTTGTTTTAACGAAAATGTGCGTAACAGGCAGAAGGAGGCGTGGCAGACCCCATAAAGTATATATATTCTTGATCAGCATCAATAGCCGAGTCGATATAGCAATGTCCGTCTGTCCGTCTGTCCGTCTGTCTGTCTGTCCGTCTGTCTGTATGAACACCTAGATCTCAGAGACTATAAGAGCTAGAGCCACCAAACTTGGTATGTAGGTTCGCCTATATTGCAAGCAGATCAAGTTTGTTTCAAAATTTGGCCACGCCCCCTTTATCGCCCACAAATCGAAAACAAAAATTTCATATCCAAATTATAAGAACAATTTAAAAGCTAGTGACACCAAACTTAGTATGTAGGTTCCTCTACATTGCAGGCATACTAAGTCCATTTCTTTTTTGGATCGGGCCACTATATCATATAGCGCCAATAGGAACAATCGGTCGAAAATCAAGTTTTAGTATGAAAAACTTTTTTGTTTTATGAGATATCTCAACCAAACTGATACAATATGCATAAGAATTAGTTTTATATATCCTGTCCAAAGTTGGTTGAAATCGGACCACTATATCGTATAGCGCCCATAGGAACAATCGGTCGAAAATCAAGTTTTAGTATGAAAAACTTTTTTGTTTTATGAGATATCTCAACCAAACTGATACAATATGCATAAGAATTAGTTTTATATATCCTGTCCAAAGTTGGTTGAAATCGGACCACTATATCGTATAGCGCCCATAGGAACAATCGGTCGACAATCAAGTTTTAGTATGAAAAACTTTTTTATTTTATGAGATATCTCAACCAAACTGATACAATATGCATAAGATTTAGTTTTATATATCCTGTCCAAAGTTGGTTGAAATCGGACCACTATATCATATAGCTGCCATGGGACCGATCGGGCGAAAACCAAGTCTTAGTAAGAAAAACTTTTTTGTTTTGTGAGATATCTCAACCAAAGTAATATAATATGCATTTAAGTTAGTCTTCTATATCCTGTCCAAAGTTGGTTGAAATCGGACCACCATATCATAAAGCTGCCATGTGACCGATCGTGCAAAAGTCAAGTCTTAGTAAGAAAAACTTTTTTATTTTATGAGATATCTCAACCAAAGTGATACAATATGCATAAGATTTAGTTTTATATATCCTGTCCAAAGTTGTTTGAAATCGGACCACTATATCATATAGCTGCCATGGGACTGATCGGGCGAAAATCAAGTCTTAGTAAGAAAAACTTTTTTGTTTTATGAGATATCTCAACCAATCTAATACAGTATGCAAATAACTTGGTTTTATATTGCCTGTCCGAAGTTGGCTTTAATCGGACCACTTTATCATATAGCTTCCATAGGACCGATCAGCCGAATATCAAATCTTAGTATGAAAAACTTTTTTGTTTTATGAGATATCTCAACTAAACTATTACAGTATGCTTGGTTTTATATATCATGACCGATGTAAGTTCAAATCGGACAACTATATCATATAGCTGTCATTGAAAAAAGTAGTCGAAAATGTATTACAACGCTCTGCAACAGCAACAAGCGGCCAAATTATTATTTTAATTTTTGTAGTCTTTTCTATTTCCATAGTAAGTACGGGGTCTCCGACAGTCGAGTATGCTCGACTGTAGCACCGCGAGCGAAGCGAGCGGGGGGTTGGCGAGCGAAGCGAGCAGGGGGCGGAGCCCCCTAGTAATTAAGTAACATCAAAGTAAGCTACATTTTTTCGAAATTTGTTTGTTAGTTTTAAAAAGAAAATTAATTAAAGAACTGGAAACTCACATTAGTAAGATCATATTATTTTTTGGCACTTGAAAGTATTATAATTTTAAGTTTAAAATGCAGTTTAAAATGTTGAATATTTTAATAGTGTATACAAAAGTCCTTGTGTCATTGCTTCGCTTCGCAGAAACAATAACTTAATTTAGTTGTCTTACATCGTGTCGTTGCCAACAGTCCGGCAGTCGGACAATCGGACAGTCCGGACAAAGAGACATGGTCCAGAAGGGGAATTCAATTGGTTAGCAATCGCCCTCTTACTTACTAACCTACGTACTACCAGTACGACATACTCGAAAGACGGGTGGTATGTCAGTGTTGGCTTTGGGCTTAGACTTTAGGCTTAAACAGACAGAAAAACTACGCATATGGACTTGCACACAGTCCAACTATCGAACGTAGCGCCAATTATACAAACGAAAACAAGCAAAAGTTCAGCCGATGAGACGCAGCCCGAAATCTGTAAATCTGCAAAGCGAAATAAGTAAAAAAGCTGTAGACCAGAGTAGTCGGTTACGAAATACTCTGGTTCAGTTTCTTTCGTACTTAGTTACTCAATATCAGTGCCAATAATCAAAAGTCTTGAAATTTGCTATTGTAATTAAAGTATTAAAATTGGTATAAGCTCTATTTTCGATAAAACTATGAAATAATTTAATTTATATTTAATAATATAAAAATCATATATATATAATAATAATAATAAATATTTTAAAAATTTTATACTTAAAATTACTTATGATGAGTGCCAAATTTAATCTTCCTTTTCATTTGAAGCTAAAATACCAAATTTGGTGCTTCTAGCTCTTATAAGGACTGGTAGTCAAAGCAATATCGACTGGACTGTTGACACTGGTCAAGATATATACTTTTTAAAGGGGTCTCCTGCTATCCGTTACTTACTTGGCACTTACTCAATATACCCTCGTCCAGGGTATAATAAGTGGAGTCCTACAAAAAACGAAACAAGCAACAAAAAAAAAAAACCTAAGAAATGCCATTTAAGCAAGATGGTTGAAAGGCGATAAACGAGAGGCGACTCCGCTGGGTGCCAAACCGAAACCGAACCCAAACCCGAACCCAAGTCAAATACGAGTACAATTAAAGCCAGATCGAGAGTAAGTCAAATGCGGCACTGGTAAGGAACAACTTCTTAGTGAATTAATTTGCGGTGCATTTTAGTTTACAACTTTGTAATTAATTTGCAAGCGAGACAGATACAGATACACATACAGATACAGATACATGTTGCAGTGTACAGTGAGTACTCGTGCTCAGTGACATTTGGAGCAGCATGAATGGCACCAAAGCAGCTTAAAGTAGTCGATACTTAATGGCACGCAGCATGGGGAATCGATCGCCAGTGCATTGACCACGGAAATCGTCCATCGTCAAATCGAAGAGAGCTAGACCGCCAAGATTCTTGGCCCGCACATACTGCGCCTTGCTGCCCGCCGTATCGGGATCATCGTAGCTAACCCACAAGCCATGAGCTCCGTCCGAATCGGCCACACGATATGCAAAGCTGCCATAACGCTTTGTAGGATCCGCAACACGCTTTATAGGCGCAGCGGCGCCTTTGGCATTCATATTGTTGGGATTGGGCAGCAATTGACAGATCTCAGCCCAATTTAAGAGTCCCTCGGTCTTGGTCTGTGGTCCTGCTGGGGCTGGGCCATTGGTGCTCGACACCACGGGCTGTGCCACACTGTCTGAATCCAAAGTTAGTTTCCAAGCACGTCCATAACTGGCAACTCCAATGTTCAGCTTGTTGGCTGGAAAGCGTTGCATTAGCCAATGCTCCATTTGGAAGTTAACATTATAATGGGGCAGACGATTCTGGCCAAAGACTTCGTAGAGTGGAGATGTGTAGTCCGCCTCCTCGGGATTGCGGGCAGGTGTCACAAAGTCAAAGGTGCCGAGATTGACAAAGTCCACCTTTGGGGCAATGGCAGGTGCATCAAAGTACCCTGTAAATTGGACAAAATAAATCATCAACTATATCGAAAAACTGTCCGACTTACAGCTGGAATTGACATTGGGTAGCACCGTAAGACTTAACAGCAGATCATTGGCCTTGAATGCACTGCTCAGCTCCTTGATAAGCTCCGTCATCTGTGACTTGTGCGTATCGGCATTGGTATCCACAATGAAATCGCCGGTAAATAGCTTCTTGAAGCTCTTCCAGGCCGCACCCGTTCCGGAATGAACCTTTCGGGGCTTATTGCGGGGCAGTTGGAATGCCAGGTCCAGGCCATCGAAGTTAAAGCGACGCACGACATCCCGAGCCGACTCAATGAAGCGTCTCTGACTTTGCACACCTGCCTCCAGTAGCTTGACATATTTCTCCTCCTGCTCCAAATCCCGATCACCACCGACACTCAACAGAAACTTAACATATGGATACTTTTCCTTCAGTGCAGTGACTTGGGCAAAATGACGACGTTCATAATCCAATGGTTGATTCAGACTTTGCATCTCATAGGTATCCGGATGAATCCCCGCATAGCCATAAATCACGTGAGTGCAAAATTGCAGTGCCAGCTCCAAATCGGTGAGCGAAAATTGAGCGAGACCTGTGAATCAACAACGCATTGAAATCTGGAGAGTACATTCAATCAAAGTGATAGATTATCCACATACCTTGTCGCAGAAAGCCGCGAGAGTCATAATAGCAAATGAGATTTGGACCAGCGGCAATGACTTGCAATGGAGCTGAGAGCAGACAGCTCAGTGCCAAGCCGAGCCACAAAGAGCGCATGTTTGGAGACTGGGAGAACGCCTAACAGAGACAGAGACTCAGAGAGAGCTCGAGAGAGAGAGAGAGAGAGTCTGAAGAGTTGCAAAGCGATCACAATTAAAATACGTCCGCACGTAACGAGACACAAAACGACACTGAATTCAAATGGAAATATCATCAACAAAGCTTTAAAAAGCCACAGAGACAAATCGAGCAATAGGCTTTAATACTACATACTATCAACAAATTTCTACGGAATTGCTTGTTATGTGTGAATACGGGAATATCAACACAACAGATGACGTCAAGGTCAATGAGATCACTCAGTTTGGGTGAATTACAAACCTTAAACGTATTTGTTTAGTGACTAGTTTAAGCACTATATAACAAAGTCTTAAATAATATTTATATTGGGTTTAAAAGAAAGAAATCAAATATTTGCTGATAAGCCCGGAGTAAAGCATCATAGTTCAAACACGCAAATCTTTGGCTGATAAGAAATTTGTTAATTTGATAAAAATAGTAACCAAATAATTATATAAGGAGTATTAAAACAGAGAGAGAGAGATTTATATTTATTGAACATTTTACGGAATCAACTGCAATTACAATCGATATTTAATTGACCGCAGTAATGGAAATTTGTCACTGGTGCATAATCCACGGAAATCATCGTATCCCAGTTCAAATAGAGCCACACCACCCAAATTCTTGACGCGTGCATAGTCCGCTTTGTTGGAGGCCGATTCTAGATCTTCGTAGCTAATCCAGATACCCTCAGTTACGGACTCGGCTACTGCACGGAATGCGAAGGTTCCATAACGTTTCATTGGATCGCTTACACGTCTCAATGGCGAGTCATTGCCCTTTAGGAACTCATTTCGTGGATTCACTAGCTTGGCACAGATCTCGGGATAGCTGAGTAATCCAGCCTTTTGGGATTGCAGACCCTCCGGAGCAGCACCCTCAGTGTATGGCACGACCGGTGTACCTTCTATACCGGATTCGGCGGTTAGTTTCCAAGCATTTCCATAGCTGGCTATTCCCAGATTGAGCTTAGTCGAGGGAAATCCTTGCTGCAACCAATATTGCACCTGGAAGTCGGCATTGTAATGAGGAAGTCGATTCTGGGTAGCCGAATCGTACAGTGGCGCCGTGTAGTCAGCTTCCTCGGGATTCCGGGCGGGTGTAAGAAAATCAAAGGCGGCCAGATTGACAAAGTCGACGAGGCCATTTAGTGCGGGAATGTCAAAGTACCCTGTGTAAAAAGCACTATTAAAAAATAATTATAATAAACATTTTAAATATACTAACAAGTAGAGTTGACATTTGGAAGCACAGTCAACGTGAGCATTAATCCATCAGGACGTAGCGCATCCTTAACATCACGAACAAATGCCGTAAATTGTTCCATGTGCAGGGCTGCATTGGTGTCCACAATGAAATCGCCAGTGAAAAGCTTCTTAAAATTCTTCCAAGTCGATCCCAGACCACTGTGCACCTTTCTAGGTTTATTTCGAGGGAACTGATAGGCTAGATCAAGGCCATCAAAGCCATAGTTCTTAACCAGAGAATAAGCCGACTGGATAAATCCAGCCTGCTTAAGTTTTCCTCCTTCGAGCAGCTCGATATACTTATTTGGATGGTCCGCATCGATGTCGTGATCACCTCCAACACTCAGCAGCACCTTCAAGTGTTGATGTTTGCGCTTTAAGGCCGTCACTTCGGAATACTGATGCTTATAAATGTCCAGGTTTTCATTCAGACTCTGCGCCTGATAGTTGTCGTTCCGAATGCCAACATAGCCGTACACCAAATGGGAACAGAACTGTAGAGCGACATCCAAGTCTGGATTTAAGAACTTGCCTAGACCTGAGTCAATTATGGAATAGAAATAAAATGTAGACTTTGTTAATTTCAATTGAATTGAGTGAAAAATTACCCTTACTTTGAGAGTACTATCTGAAAACGGTACGCGACCATAATCAGATGACCCCCACTGTCACTGAGACTTTGGCCCCTCCGGTCTCCACAACATATTGTGATCACCGCCTTGCTGTGACTCAATTTAGATTGAACAACAACAAACTTGTTGAAATTATATGTATATTGAGAAATTTATCGTTCACTTGAAGTGCGCACAGTGGTCTGATTGTCTATGGAAAAATGGCATAGTACACAATATATTGTGTACTTCAATTACTTTAAATAATTTGTTATGATTTATTTTCTGTTTCTTAAATTTCAGCAGTATGACACAATGATAATCTTTTATCGATCATATCGATTTAAATATGTCTTGAGCCTACACTTTTTTCCTCGATTTTAATTTGGTTCCACTGTGCGTTGTGGTTTCCCAAAGTCATTCACTTGTTTGGTCTCCAACAGAGCAATGTTGCTCTGGCAGTTGTCGCGCTGGACTCGCTGAGAGTTGTACACTCAGGTTTCGGTTTCTAGTGCGTGGATTGTGTTGTGGGATTTTAAAAAAATACACTAGCTTATATATCGATATTCAACAGTATTAAATACGTTCTACTATTGTCGGTAAGTTGCCTTTTCGATCTATTCCACATGTGTAAATTGTTTACTAATAACATTGTTTTTTATCTGAACAATAACATTGAGTATGTGACTGAGCTTGGATTGTTTTTAAGAGAGAATTGACTCTCTCAGAAAGCTCGAATGATAAGCCACTGACCTCCAGACCTGTCCACTACTCCGTATGTCATGAAGCTGCCTTGGCTCTCTGCCTACGCGATAAGCATTTTCAATTGAATTAATGCGAAGAAGCTTACTTGTTTTGTATAATCCAATACATACATATAGTATATAACTATTGATATGCTTGGGGCAATGGGCTAGTTTAATAATATAGATATATATATAAATTTGTATATATATATATTGACTTATTAAATCATCAACTTCTTAAACAATATCAAAATTAAACTATATTGAAAATTCAAAGCATTTCATCATAACTGAGAAATCAGAAATAAGACGAATAATTCGCGATCAAAAGGAAATGCATGAATTATTCAAGCTATTGTCTTAAACACTGATATGTGTTAAATAAAGAAAGCTAAGATTATAATTCTAGTTAATTATTATTAATTATAAGCAATCAATGATCACAAAACATATATTGTTCCGGTTTTAAAAATCATTTATTCCTTTGTTTTTGAATATATTGTTCAGTTTATCTGATCTACTCAATATACAACTGTTAATTCAGATTAAAAATGTGCAATATTGATCACCATTATACATTCGTTATTTAAATTCCGGTAATCGTATATAACACTTTATTATTATTATTATTATTGATTATTTAAGTAATTTTTTTTATGTGTCAAGGTTACTCGTTTGAAAATATGTTTATCAACATAATAATATTATTTGCAATTATTATTAGTGTTAATGAGGATTCTTAAGAATAAAAATTTGGATGATTATGCCTTACCTTCACGGGTATAGCTAGCTGAGTCATAATAGCAGACCAAGTTAGAGGCGGCACTTATGACAGTCACATGGAGACACGCGAGAAACGAAAACAAAACCAACAGGTTCATGTTGATCACTTTGAGAGAAACACTCTACAGACACTTTAGAAATACACGACCGCAACGCCGATTAAATGAAATCGCACTAAAGCTTAAATTGAAATCGAAACCGAAAATGACGAGCGACAAGCGACAATATAAGCTAAACGCTAAATGAGCTGAGCTTATGTCGATGCCGATGTCGATGACGATAGCAAAAGCTTACACAGAAGAGAGCACAACTTCAGTCCAGTGTAATATTTGTAATGAGAGTACGAAAGTATCTGGATGATAAGCCAACATAAGTTTAATTTTATTTTTCTTATAGATGATCTAATAATTCTTAGCACTATTTATTTATTGTGAATTTTTTAATTATTTTATTGTCTTCCTTATTATTTTTTGTGTCTGTGTCTTATGTTACTCTCTATGCTAATCAACTTTTGCTAAATTTTCAAAGATGCCGTCTTCAATTTGTACTATATTCATATAGTATTTGCAATAATGTACTCGTGAGCTCTCAATAAGTTCAAAGAATCTGATGATAATCTTTAGCTTTTCCTTCTGTTGACTGCTTATTAAACCAATATTAAACGCAGTTGTTGAAATATCAAATTAATGACGCTAGCAAAAACATATACTTATCTCCATGCTTATACAAAGTGAGAACAATTCGAATCAAATGAAGTCAAGATTTTATTTACAATTTCTATCGCAATCTATCAATTGCGTAAATTAAGATTTGCATTCAATATATTTATATTTTATTGAATAGAATTCGTGGCAAAGAAATTAGTTAAGCCAAAAAGTATTTGATTGATCGAACAATGGGAAACTTCTGTTGTGTACAAAGGCCACGGAAATCATCGTAGCTCAAATCGAAGAGAGCGACACCGCCGAGTCCCCTGCTCTTGGCATAGGTTGCCTTGATCCCAGCAAAGTCAGGGTCGTCGTAGCTCACCCACAGTCCATGATCTCCATTTTCATCAGATGGGCGTAATGCGTAGTTTCCATATTTCTGTGTCAGATCTGTGACCTTGCGAAGAGGTGCATTGGCTCCACGATAGACAGCTGTTTGATTCAGCGGTAATTTCGAGCAAATTTCCGGCCAACTCAACAAACCTTCGGTGCTGTCAATTTGCAGTCCACCCTGACCGGCTCCAGATGTATGTGGTACCACTGGCAATCCGCTTAAGCCCGAGTCTTTGGTTAGTGTCCAGGCGCGTCCATAGCTGGCAATTCCCAAATGTAGCTTAATTGGTGGACAATGATTCTGCACCCAATAGTTTAACTGAAACTCAACATTGAGGTGGGGCAGACGCTCTTGCTCGTCCAAAAAGAATATTGGCGCGGTGTAATCTGCTTCTTCGGGGTTGCGAAGAGGAGTTAGGAAATCAAATGCTGCCAGATTAATGTAGTCAAAGTGATTGTGTAATTTGGGAACATCAAAATACCCTGAAATGTACAAATATTTTTATAATAAAATATTATTTGAAAAATTGATTATACAAAACAATTCATCAATGATTACTTACAAGTTGAGTTTACGTTGGGTAATACAGTCATGGTCAGCATTAGATTAGCGCTCTGAAATGCGGTTCTGAGATTCACCACAAGGTCTGTGAATTGTCCTTTGTGCTGATCCGCCAAAGGATCTACAATAAAATCGCCAGTGAAAAGTTTCTTAAACTTTTTCCAGTAGGAACCAACTGTGCCATGGACTTTTCTTGGTTTGTTCTTGGGCAGTTGGAAAGCCAAATCCAGGCCATCGAATCCATTACGGCGTAACATAAGCATGCTGCTATCAATGAAATTCTGTTGAGCCGTACGATTTGCCTCTAGCAGAGCTATATATTTATTCGACTCCGATAGATCCACATCACGATCGCCACCAACACTCAAGAGCACCTTCAGTTGGGGGAATTTTGTGCGCAATAGTGTAATGTCCTTGAAGTGGAACATATCGAGATCGACATTTAAACTATACAATTCAAATGTATCCGGCTTGAGACCCGCATATCCGTAAACCAAATGCGTACAGAACTGCAAAGCCAGGTCCAGATGGTTTAGGTCTAGCTTGGCTAGACCCTGACGTAGATACGATGTCGAATCATAGTAGCAAATCAGTTTTGAATTGGCATTGCCGAGAGCGAGTGTTAAGCTCTGAATACCGAGTACACAAAGCAGTAACAGCTTCATTTTAAATTAAATTGAATTGCGACACTACGTGCTGACTTTATGAATGTCTAATTAAAACTGTGAATTGATGCTCACACTCTCAGCTAAAAAGCTTTTATTCCCATTAACGCCTTGGAAGCTTATCTCACCTTGACGTAGTTACTGATTATCGTCTGTTTGATGATTAATTTCTAGTGTTTTTTGTTTTCTGTTCAAATAACGAACAATTCTCTGGAATTTTTATTTGTATTTACATCCGTTGTTTTTACAAAAAACATTAAAATATAATCGTGTGTTTATAAAAGGCTGTAAATTATAAAAATAATAAAAGTTCGAGAACCTCTATGGTTTTAAGTAGTTTGTAGTATGATATATATTATTTTTATTATTTTCTTGACCTGTAATAACCGGGAAAAGGAAGCAACATTCTCTTCAATTCGGTAAGAAGACTGTTAAGTAGGAGAAACAGTACGCTTGGAATTATTAATCTTTGTTGTTTTCGAGTACCTTGCTTTGTGATTCACAGTGTGAAACCTCAGTGCGCATCATAAGGCCTAAATGATCAGCAAGTTGTCTTAAAGACTTTAAAGAAGGCAACCTGCTGGGCTTTACAAAGAGGCCAGACTATGAACAGCAGCTGCCATTAAATTAAAAATCAATTGAAGCATTAAATACCCGAAACAAATACGTAAAAATATTTGTGGGCTCTCAAAAAATAGCTAGAGTACTAATCACAACCGTCACAACAATACCAGTTAGCCATATACATAGGTACATTTGTGTGTGGATGAGGGGACGAGAAGGATGCGTTTGTGACACCACCAATTAGACAAAAGACATGCGAACATTATTTATCAGAGCCTGTAAAAGAATGCCATACACTTACACTCGCACTCACGAATAATCCTCACACGCTGCTTAGTGTTGACAATGGGACAGATCACAAAGGCGAAAGGCGTGTACCGAGTGCGAGGAGGCGCACAGTTAATCTGCAATGTCCCCTGATTTCGAGTGTGCGATACAGTGATGGACAAAATCATAGAAACGACAGGAAAATATTTACTTACATAAATGTATATTAAACAAATATTTATTCATAAATTAAAAGCTAATATTAAATATTAAGTTATAAAAATAAGAATTTATTAAATATTGTGTCCACGATTTCAGGATATCAGAACTTTCAATCAGGTTTGCTTCTCAGTAGTAAATGTCACAAAAAAAAATAAAAATAAACTAGGCGTTTCTATTATTATTTCCATCACTGTACATACGTACTCGTTTGTGTGTGTGCTTTACTTTGTATTACTATCTGTATTTCCTATTGTTCGTTGATTTATATCAGCTAGAGCAGTGTATAAGTTAAACAGTCCCAGACCCATCCATGGACTTAGATTGAATGCCCGTCGCTTTATGAGAGAGAGAGAGAGAGGAAATATGTAGGTCAACCAAATATGAGAAATATAATACCAGTTTTATATGTGATATCTATGGTTAATGCTCATTGTACAAAATCCGCAAATCTGTCACACTTATGCACATACACATTCGTACATATCTCAGTCATATCTCAGTCACTAATGGAGTGCATTTTCCCAATGATATGTACTGTTGACATTGTTTATAAGCAAACATGAACAAATGTATGTTTTGTTCGCTAGTTTGACTCAAATGGGACTGGCATTTGTAAATATCATTAGTCAATCTGCAATTGAAATATGATATTTATTAGAGAATCGATCTGTTTTCATATATTGGTTTTTATTTCAACAATAAAGTAAGTAATAAAGTTATATCAAATATTTTCACTATGACTTTATAAAAATCTTTAAGATATTTTCGTGGGTAATTATATTTGGTAAACTTATTTCAATGTATCTTTGAATAGCTTTATTTATTTCTATACAGTAGCATTTTCCTTTTCACTTTGTAATTCTTGTCTGTTTTGTATGTTCTTTCTCTTAAAATTTCTGCAAAGCTCTCCACCTTTCTGGAATTTCCCACTTTAGTTTGGCTTCTATTCACTTCACTTTCTTTGTTTCTACTGATGCCGCCCCTCAGGTGAGCCAACATGGCATAATTAAGTCCAATAATAATTTAAATAAATACCTTTACCAATTTAGGGCTCCCGCCCCATTCACCTTTCATAATTATCTCTGCTCAGTTGGTAGCAGGTGCACAAAACCGAAAAGCATTTGCCTTTTTACTTATTTGTAATTAGAAATCCACCAACTTGGATGTTTGGCGGTTTTCAGAGGGCTCCCTTACAATGCAATATGAGATACAAAAGAAAATTCACTTTTCACAAAACAATTGCCATTAGGAAATTTATTTAGTGTGCTGCCCAATTGATGTGCTTAATCAGTTTATCAGCAGAGTTTTCTTCTGTTATTTTTTCTTCTTCTTCTGTTTTTTTTCCATCTTTGAGGGTTTCTCCCCTAGCAGATTCATCATTGTCAAACGTGGCTTGACAGTTTTCTAAGGTTGGCAACTGAAAAAAAATGAAATACGGTAAAAATGTAAACTTTTTTGAGGGGTTTTTTTGTCGGTTGCTTTAGTCCGGCGCTATAATTAGAAATTCATAATGAATTTTATTTGCTCTGGCCACAGAAAAAAAGGAAACAAAAATACGCTGTGACGTTGTGACATAAAAACGTTCCTTCAAATTGATGCGCATTTTTGTGCAAATAAAATTAAAGGCCTCCCCTCAACCGACCCCGGTATAAGCCAAAGGCATATCAAATTATCAGCCAAGGGCCGGCTAGTCCGTCAGACAGTCGATGAAATGAATGAGGAGGGTGTTAATGCGGCATGCAGGTATCAAAGCGACGCGACGTTTGAAAAATGAAATTAAAAATTTTTGTTGACTTAAGCGCAAGGGAAATGTACAGACAAATAAGCGAAAATTACGAAAAGCTTACGAATGGCGAATACCCTTAGAAAGGTTGTGCTCTCATTTCAAACAACTTTATAAATCCAAACTTAAAATTTATACAAAGTATTAGTAACAAATATAAGTATACATTTATATTAATTTTGACTTATAAAAAAGCATCACCGATATAAAATTATTAAAAATTGATAAGACTATATATCTTATATTATTAATTTAAAGATAATTTAAGATATATATTGGTATAGATACCTTACAATTCTTTTATTCCAACAAAATAGAGAGTATTTCTATAAATTTAATTTTTTTTAATGAGGCAAAGTGCTTTTCCCTCAAAGACTAACCATAGTCCATAATTTGAGGGCCCTGTCATTCATTAGACAAAAACATTTTGTATCTTCATTAGAGGTTGCATCAAAAGAAAACTTCTGCATTTTTGCCTTTATCCTACCAAGAAGCAAGTCCAGTCCACCATTTGATTTCAAGTTAATTCCAGTAACGGAAATTGGTTTGGGTTTTGCACTCTGATTCTTTGGCGCCACATGTCATCAAGCTTGATGGACTTTGCTTTCGGGGTGACCTTCGTGCTGTTGCTCATATTCATTATAAGCCTAAATAACTGTTGTTTACAAGCGGTGGCAAGTGTCAAAATACCGGCACAAGGGTTCGAGATTGAGATTGACCATCGACTGGCACTGGCGCCTTCTGGTTTTCTGCTCAATTTGCTGATGTCTCAGTCTCAGTCTCAGTGTTCGGTGTTCGGTGTTCAGTGTTCAGTGTTCAGTCTCGGGTTACCAGTTGCAACTAACTGAGTGACTTCTTATTGGGTTAGCCAGGGTTATTCTTGGTTTTGATTCGACTTACGGACCACGGTCAGGCACTCAAGTGTCAGAGACTTCTCCCTGAAAAGAAACCATACTGGCGTCAGACGACAGTTGGGCACTTTTTATTATTAGTATCTCAGCGCATTTGCTGTTGGAAATCAATATCTACATTAAGTATTATATAAACGAAAAAAATATGAAATATTTTATAATTTTCTGGTGCTTTTTATTAATATACTTCTGTTGAATAATACGTTAATAAAATGATAACAATATTAATTTGTTATTGTTTCTTTGTACGTTTTAAATTATTAATTAATGGTTGGAGCATACAACAAATTCAAATTCAATCAAAGAATACTTAAATAATGTAAGTAAATATTAGCACAGAAATGTACAAATTAAAATATATAAATTTTTTTGTATAATATCCAACAAATCGGGGTAGATATTAGTGTTGGTTTCATGTATACCCTATATTGAAAACTATGTGAAATCCTGGGATCGTAGTCTACACTGCGTATATTTATGATTCCCTCTTTATGAATTTTAAAGGGTATAAATGATACTGAAATTATAATATAAATTACACAATACTATTATTATTAAATATATGTTTTTATATAGTACAGTACATTTTTAAAACTTTTGTTGGATTCGAAAATGAATGAATTAATGGCAAGGGCTTTCATTATTTTCATAAAAAAGAGGAAATGGGAAAATTGAATGCATATGAATTTTTAATTTCATATTTAACGCTGCATATAAAATGTAATTAAAACAGAATAACAACAAATTAAGTGGTTTGTAAATAAATTAAAAAGTTGTCGTTCCTGTGACGCCAACTGCCGTGGTTAATTTTCAATATGAATCATTATATAAATTATTATACAAAGAAGTGCATTAAAGTTGTTTTTTTTGGGTTTAATCGTTTTTGGATAAAATAAGCAAAGTGCTTTTTATTTATTTCCAATAAAACCTATATGTATTATGGCAAACATCAACCATACTTTATCATTTAAATGGAACAACGACTTATGACTTAGTTTCACTTAACCCTGCCAAAATTAAAATAATATTTTCTCCACTCGAACCAACCCCAAACTCTTCCACCACTACCAAAGGAAAATCTTATGCGCTACAGGCCAATATCACGGACAGCCGAGGACCTCACCACTCGAATTTTCTATTTTCTATTTTTCTATGCAAATGCCGAGAACGCAGACTAAAACACTGTTCTATAACTTGAGTAGCAACCCTTTACGCATAATGCGTAAATCTCAAAATGTTTTCTTTGCTGCCTTATTATATACTCTTGCAGCGGGTATTCAAAGTTTGTCATGTATTAGGTAATGTATTAAAAAAATGTTTCAAATAAACTTGTTAAAAATTATCAGTAATATCAAAAAAACTATAATTAAACATCTTTTTGAAAATTGAATACAAAGTTATTTAAAAATTTCCTACTGCTGCCTTAAAGGGTATCACATCTTCGGCATTTCAAATTTAGTTGCTATTTCTTGTTTTTTAATTGTTAAGTTTTGTTTTCTCCCCCCACCTTACAGCATTGGAGTACAAATGTCGAATCCCGTAACGTTGAAAAAAAGACTCCCCCAGAAACCCCAACCCTTGAGAACTTAGCCACTGCCAAAAGTTTAACGAAGTGTGTAAAGTTTTTCTGCCTTGCAGAACAGAAGCGGCTTTTGCATTAAAATTTGTGTAAATGGATTTTGCTAATGGATCCAATAATTCATTTAGAATTTACTTTTCAGCTGGCAAATGTTGTTTGCGCTGAGGTAAATAGACAATAACTTGGCGTAATTTTCGTGGTAGCACAAATACCAAAGCTGTCTTAGAAGCCACTGATTACTGCTGGGAGTTGAAAGGAACCTAAAATATAGAGTCTTCTTGATATGCATTTTTAAGTTCATGTGAATTTGTATATATATAAATTCATGCTTATATTTAATGTTTGTGCTGATTTAAAGATTAAGTAGCTGATTGGAGAACTAAGCCACAATAGATTTAATTCATTTAAATAAATGCAATATTAATTTGATTAGACTATAGCATATTTTATTGAACTTTTCCCCTTCCTTTCAACTAGTTTGTTGTTTATTCAAACACACAATTAATTATAATTTTTACGCGCAATAAATTGATTGAAAAATGCATGAGAATTCGTTTGTGACCTTTTTTTGCGTCTGCCTAACAATATGAAAAATAAAGCTGACCTTTTTTTCACACGTCAGACACGCAAGCGGAAAGAGAGAGAGAGGTTGGAGTTGGAAATTAAAGTAGAGGGAGTAAAGGGGAATATAGGGTATAGGACGCGTGCTTACGGAATGACCGAAAAGGCCAAACAATGGACATCACTTTGTCTTTTGTTGATACACAAACACACGCACACACACACATATGAGTATGTATTTCATAATGGTGGAAAAAAAAAATCAGTGCCGCATAACGAAGGTCCTTTTAGCGTTTTGTTGTTGATGCTGCACCATTATTTTGCTTAATTATTTACATGAGTAAACAGTTGAGTTGAGCTGAGTTGCGGCACGGGTTTTGCGTGTAAATCAACAACGCTAGTGGTTTTCATATAATTTTATATTAACACTCACATGAAAATGTTACAAAAAGGATACAAGCGTCTGTCCTAGGCTATTGTATAGAATATAAACAAAAATCTGTCATAAAATAGTTAGAAAATCCTCAACGATCCGATTATAAACTTGAAACTTATTAAATATACTCTATACTATACTAATGAATCATAGCTGCTTTTTAGACATGGTATAAAAGATTGGCTTGTGTTGTTCTACAGGGTATTTTTATGTCGAGTCAGTAAATATGAATTGGTTGCTTTTGCTACAATTCCCTCATATTTATGATGTGTATTGTGAGGCCATTCGAGCTCATTCGTTTAAATAACCGCAAGCGCGGCGGAAAAATGGTCAAAAGCACATTTAATGGGTCGCTGCGTGCGAGGATTGGAGGAGTGGAGGATAATTTGGTCAAAGAAAATATACACTGTGGGAGAGTTTGTCGGAAATTGCCCGTAAATACATATGTATAAGTATGGTTCCATGCAAATATTTCAAGACCATTTCAGGAGAGACTCAGTACCGTCTGAAGTTCCTTCATTTCCGCTAATGTCTTCTCACAGCGAATCAAATCGAAAGCAACACAGCGCAGACTCTTCTCCAATCAGCAACAACTCAAAACAGTGAGATTCTTTTTCTTTTTTTTGTTTTTTTTTCTTTTGTTGTTGTTTGCCAATCTGAGTTTCATCAACGCCATCAAGTTGAACGCGTGCAACATCTTCGACTCCTCCTTTTGCAACCCTGACAATAATAATTTTGAAATTACAAATTCACAAAACGTATACGAAATTATGCACAATGTCTGCACTCAGAGTCGTCTGCTCTTCCTCTTACCGCTTACCTCGTACCTCTACTGGCAACCTACTTGAAACCGTTGCCAAAGTCGTTGTCGTCCTCTTTATTCCTCCTTTCGCCATATAAAATAGTATCTTTCCATCTTTTAGCTGCCATCTGCCGCTGTTGCTGTTGCTGTTTCTGTTTCTGTTGCTGCCTCTGAATCGCTGTGCCGCGCCTAAAGCTCTTTCATGCTACACATACGTATACTTTATATATTTTTATATACACATATTTTTATGTACATTTATATAAAAATATATATTTATCATCAATATTGTATATTTGTATGTAGGAGTACATGGATTCGGAATCAAGACACACCAAGGATTATGCGTTGTGCAACTTTGGCCACATCCTCAACTTTGTCTCTGCACAGTGTACATAATTCAACAATTTCTGATAAAATATTTAATAAACATCAAGCATTAAATTAAATTTTTAACTTAGTCAATGAAAACCAAGAATTGTCGATTTATTAGAAAATAAAAAAAAACGTTGATCGTGACGTTTAATTAATTATTTGTTTGGATTTATCAAAATTGTTAAATTTAGCTAATTTTAATCACATATTTTTAATTATTTATTTTAGCATTTTGTGGTTAGCGTTTACTAAAATTAACATATAAATTTAGTTGCTTTAAAACCACTGTGGCATTTCCTTGCTTACCTTGTATAAAATCCATAAAATTCACATTTAGATATTGCTCAGCTGCCACAACAGAGTCTGGCTTCTTGAGACCTGAAATGGCATTCATCATTCATTCATAGCCTCAACTGTTGCTGCGATTTTTCATTGCAACATGGCGAAGTCGATGTCGATGTCGAAGACGGAGTTGCAGTCGCGAGTCGAGTCAATCAAATGCCTCAAGTTCATTACGAGCTGCCAGAGTTGTTTGGTAAGTAATAAGCCTCGAATCTGGTTGTAGTTGTTGTTATTGTAATAGTTGCTGCTGGAACAGTTTTTGAGTTAGGCAGAGGCGAGACCAAGCCACGTCTGGGCAGGCCTCCTTCCCATCATCATCATCATCATCATCTCATCGTAGTCCATTTTCCACTGCTACTTTGCGCCATGCTGAAGTTGCCTCCGTTGTTTACTTCGTTGCCGCTGCCGCTGCCGCTGCTGCTGCTGCTGCTGCTGTTGTTGCTGCCACAGCCTCTGCTGATGAGGATGTGGATGAGTTTGATGCATGTTTTGTTAGCTTCTGTTGTTGATTTGGAATGCAGTTTGGTGGTACAGCTCGAGGCAGTGATGCTGTGATGTTGTTCCCGCATCCGCTACTTTGGTTCAGCTCCGAATTTCGATTACTTTTTCTTATCAATATCGGAGTCAATACTTAATGTTCGTCTGTTGGAATTTTGCCTTTTGCAATTTATGTGCATAATTGTGCAATAGCGGGCTTATGTTTCGTAATATATATATATATATTTTAACAGATTTTTAGTTGTACAAGATTTTTTAATTATTGCGACATTTATTTATTTCAGTTTGTTTTCTTTGCAGGAAATGCACAAAACTTTGATTTATACGTATTATAAATGGGAATGGGATTTATGTTTTCTGCATTAATTTTTTTTTAAATATAACGAAGAATGCAACGATACAAATCGGTGTATATGTTATTCTTCCGATTACGAGGAATAATCAAGTCTGAATTTATAAGAAATATAATTTTCTTTATCTACTTAGTCAAAGTAGTCACTTTACTATTTTACATATTATTTGGTGGGAATGTTTTCTTAACTTCTTAAATAAATATCGATTATATTTCTATACATATAAATGGCAATTTAAACTTTCATTCTATATAATTTATTGGACAACTCTATTCTGATTTTATTTTATAAACTGAACTTTAGAAGTTTTTCTCGTTGCATGCAAATTTCAATTTTTCGAGAGTGACATAAATTTATTTTAGTTTTTCGTGTTGGGCCTGTGCTTGAAAGTAAATGAGTGTTTGTGTGAGTGTGAGTATAAGTACGAGTACTCGTATGAGAGCCCCTATTTCCATGCACAAAATGGCGTATTCATGGGCTTGAAAATGGCGAACATTTGCATATTTTGCGCATTCTGCGACATTTTATTTGGAAAAGTGCAGCAGAGGGTGCCAAAATGGCGGACAGAACTGTTTGGAAAATGTCAACCATAAGCGGAGCAGCGCAGAGCGGAGTCCATTACCATTACCAGTTAAACAGCCTCGTGTGCTATTTGCCATTTGTAGACGGACGGACGGACGGACGGACAGTCAGTCAGTCAGTCAGCCAACCAACCAAAGCGTCGGCCATGCAATGCCGTCGAAGCTGTAATTATGCTGTAGACCAAAGCAAAATAATTACTTTGATCGCAAATGATATTATTTTGTCGCCAGCGAGGAGTATAGTACGTGTGTATGGCAAGTGTGAGGGGCGTGACCGACTGTATTCTCTCTGCATGCAATTGAGCTGTGCAATGGCCACCTGCAAACAGCAAACAGCGACTAGTGACTAGTGACCAGCGACCAGCGACCAGCGACCAACAAACTGGGACCAGCGACGACAACGATGGCCACCATTAGCCAAAAGTGCATTGCATTTGCCAAATTTGCATATGCTATAAATGGAATGGGTTAAGGGACGAATCGGTATGAGGATATATGTATGTATGTACGTATGAGTGAGTGTAGTTTCTGCAACCGTTTTACCGCCTTGTCCAGCCACAAGTTAATTACTTTTCGTACATTTTCGATGGCCGTTCGCACAAAAATGTTATTTATTTCACTGCACACGAAGCTGGTCCTATTTCCAGCCCAATATTCAAAGCCATAGTCCCTCTACTCCTCCATATATAACAGTATGTGTGGAGTATGTATAGTGTGCATGTATGTACATATATGCATATATATCCGCTTGCCATTGCTCTTTGTTAGTTTGAATGCGTTTTCGCATTTATATGTAAATTTTTTGTTTGCATGCTGAAAATATTGCTTTCGTTGTTCGCTCCGAGAGTTCGACAAATGAACAAGGACTATTGACGTTGTGGAGTCCCGTGTTGCCAGTCCCATAGAAGGGCAGGATTTAGAGTCCGCCCAGGTATGACCCTGAAGAACTGCAGCACTCGAATTGGCTGGCAAGTGCGGTAACCAATGGGCGACCAAATATATCAATTTGCTTGGAGTCTGACCATGTATTTCATCAACATTAAATAAGAGTTTTCTACTGAAAAATACCCCGCTCCTATCTCAGTCTCAGAAAAAAATGCACACTCTCGAGAGTGCAAATGTGGGACGGCAACAATGCCTCTTCCTTCCGCTCCTTTATCCTATGTTTTATATCATATTTTAATTAAATTTCAAATATTATTTAAAAGAAAACATTAATAAATAAATATTTCTAGAATTATAAATGTAGTTAACGTGATTATGATAATTTGAATATACATATATATATGGATATAAATTACAGAATTTTCAAATTTTTATGAATTATATTTAGATAAAGGTTTTTTAATGTTATTATGCAACTAATAAATATGAAAACTGATTACAAATTTCACAAGATATGATTTTTTGATCAATTTTAAGATTTTTCTTACGGTTAATCTTACCATCAACCAGTGTAATTTTAAGATAAGAATAGATAGTTGTAGGAAGTTAAGACATAATCAATACTGCTGAACAATTAGTATATATTTAAGTTAAGTTATTTTAAATTCCAAAGTATTCAGAAAGTTACTCCTACATAAGGATTAGAGGGGAAATTGAGTGAGCTGAAAATGTAAGCGTGATAAGTGGGTTTTGGTTTGAGTAGGATGATACTTATACTGGAATGTAGAGCTACAATAAGCACATACTTACATACATAATACAAATTGTCTTCTCTGTGTGTGTGTGTTTGTTTGATTGTGTAGAATGCACAAGCAATTTCTCCCTTACTCTTATGCCTTAGACGTCCCTTAGAATTCATAAATTTTATCAATGCTAATCGTGTTGGGGAAGAAGTGTTGGGGATGTTCGAAGACTGCATCGCTGCACGGTCAGCAAACTCCAAACTGCATATTGGAGTCGTTGCATAAGCATATTGCATATGCATTGGTTCTTTGTGGTTGCCAGCCGAGGGAGGGGGATGGAAAGATGATGTTGTAGGGGTAGAGATGCGTTGCCACCCAAACAATCACTCGACGCTTTTGTTCTTGCTGATGGAATTATTTGTTCGCACATTGTCAACTTGCTGACATCCTCACTCTGCTGGCTCCTATCTGGCCGTGTGCATCTCTCTGTGCAGGCTCTGCCTTTAACACTGCCACGCCTCTCCGCCCTCGTCGGCACAACAACACGCATAGGTCGCATGCAAAATGCAATTTACCGCCACCACTGCAAAAATGGGTTTTTTCGATGTGTTTTGGATCGACTCGGCTCGGCGCTTATCTTTGCTTTCATTTCATAAACCAGTGACTCTTGCAGGTCCCTGGACCATCCCTGATCCCTCATCCCGCATCCTGCATCCGTTTCAGCTCCTGCACTTGGCTTCGCATTTGGTTACAGTTTGTACATTTTTGGACCCCAAAACACGAACTCAAAACTGAAACAATGAACTGCGAGATTCTCTACTGCAACTGCAATTGAGAGACCATACATACATATGTCTGTGTCTGTGTCTGTGTATGTGTCTTTGGCTGTGTATTGTCCTCATATGTGTTTTTGCTGCAGTTTCAGCCACAATGTATCATCAGAGTTGAACTTTTGTTAGGCTGTCATAAACTGAAACTCGCTCGTTGCATGCAGACAAAACAAACAGGCAAAATGCCGAGTCCAGTCTGCGACTTGATTTGTAACTTCATTAAGTCATGGTCGACTCTCTCTCTATATATATAGATATATATATATGGAGGGTAACACAGTTGCAAGAGGCCAGCCAGGTTTCCTATAAATCATATGCATTTGTTTCACAAACCCTTTGACTTTCTGATCATTGTCAACACAGTTTGATTGCTTTTAGATCAGATCTACTGTCTGAGTGCGATTTATTTATATGTCATAGGCATATTTATATTTTTTCTATTTATTAGTATTTCTTGGAGATTGCTTGCTTTTGAATGAGAAAAGTCTGTGACAACGTATAATTAACATGATATTAAATATATATTTATATATAGTAAGATAATATACATATTTTAAGCTTGTAGTTAGTCTGAAAATAGTTAATATCATGCTACCATGCAAATTGATAATTTAGTTATAATTTCTTAGCCGTCACTAAGTCAAAAGCATTTTATTTTTCATACAACAAAATAATTTTCCACATCATTTTCCCTATACTTATTCCCTTAAGACTTGCGGTATATCGACTAAGTTATCAACTTAAAATTAGATGTATGAAGTGCAATATTTAAACTAAAATAACATACAAAAGTTTGCAGTGTTTCAAATAAATTTGTGTGTAAAATTTAAAAAAATGTTACAAACCACATAAAGAAGCTAAAGTATCCATAATGTGTTCTTTCTTTCATGAAATTAATCTGTTAAATTACAAGTCAGCTAATTGCAAACGAAGACTCCAAGACTTTTTATGGCTAATATTAAAATATATAAAAATTGTAATATTAAATAAGTTGAAGGCCCGCAGACAAGTCTTTTAGCCAGACACTTAAGTCGCCATGAAAACAGAAAACTTAAAACAGAAATGAGTTGCAACAACAACTTATGCTAAATAAATGGCAACAAGTGGAGAAATTGTTGTTGTTATTATTATTCGTATTGGCTGGGCGATATCATGTCAAACAGACATTTCAATTCAATTAAGTTTTGTTGTACAAAGTTGCATCCGATGGCCAAGTTGAACACTTTTATGCAATAGTTTTCCATTTTCCATTTTAAGGCTGCATAAATTAATTATAAAACATCCGGAGAGAAGTTGTCTAAATTCTATTCTCTCAGTTGTTCGCTGATTGTGTAATACGCCCTCAAATGAAGCCCCTTCTCTCCGCGCTCTCTCTCTCTCGCTCTCTCTGTCTTCTGCACTCTTGAATCATTGTGCAAATCAGAGCAACAAAAGCATAAATCGATTAAATTTGCTGTCATTTTAAATTTGACACATGAAACAAAATGCTTTGAGCTCCCC